>CAUYSK010107170.1:0-59381 GCA_963575035.1 Avahi laniger
ATTAATTGGACAGTTAAAAGTATATAGAAAAAATTAGCCGGGCTTGGTGGCGCATGCCTGTAGTCCCAGCTACTTGGGAGGCTGAGGCAGTAGGATCGCTTGAGCCCAGGAGTCTGAGGTTGCTGTGAGCTAGGCTGACGCCACGGCACTCACTCTAGCCCGGCAACACAGTGAGACTCTGTCTCAAAAAAAAAAAAAATATTTTAGGCCGGGCGCAGTGCCTGACGCCTGTAATCCTAGCACTCTGGGAGGCCGAGGCAGGAGGATCGCTTGAGATCAGGAGTTCAAAACCAGCCTGAGCAAGAGCGAGACCCCCGTCTCTACTAAAAATAGAAAGAAATTGGCCAAACAACTAAAAATAGGAAAAATTAGTCAGGCACAGTGGCACATGCCTGTAGTCCCAGCTACTCGGGAGGCTGAGGCAGTAGGATCTCTTGAGCCCAGGAGTTTGAGGTTGCTGTGAGCTAGGCTGACGCCACAGCACTCACTCTAGTCAGGGCAACAAAGAGAGACTCTGTCTCAAAAAAAAAAAAAGAAATGAATACTAAGGAAATAGTCAAATGGGTGCCCAGAGATGCACGTACAAAGATGTACATCAAAACATTGGTTATGATGTGAAGAGAAAGGGAGAAAATTCTATGTGCCCTACAATAGAGGACTGCCTAAGTGAATTACGGAGCATCCATGTAGTAGGGCACTATGCAGCTATTGAAAATGAGGATGGAAATTTCTATTTACCAACAGGCCCACTAGACTCCCACAACCTTCACCACTATACTCTCTCGACACCCTGTACCCTTTTTCACTGCAGTTATTATGACTTAATTATGAATATGTATGTATTTGTGTACTTAGGTAACATCCACCCCGCCCCCAACGCACACACACAACACTGGCAGGTCCATGAAGATGCAAACTAAGCTCATCTCCCTCCTTATTATCCCAAGTACCTTGGCACATAATAGATACTCAATAAATATTTATTGACTGATGGACTGAGTGAATAAATAAATGAAAAATCAAGACCACCAGGCATTCATTCCTTCAATTTTCCTCCTATCCAACTCAAATTTCCCTTGATCTCCAGCTGGGCCTTCAAAGTTGCCTACAAATACTTTTACTTCACTCTAGTCTCCATGGCAGCTGCTTCACACCCTCCTGGTTGTTCAGGCCTGGACTACATACCACCCCTACTTCTAGACGATGATATTATCTCTTACTGCCCAGGGAAAATGGGAGCCAGCAAGTGTGAGGTCTTCGATGCCTTCCTGTACTTTTCTGGGCCACATTCTGTGAACTTCAGACACAAGGAGGCCATTGGGAACCCAGGCTAGAGCATGTCGGGCAGATGGATAGGCGGCCAAACCAGATATCCTGCCCACTCCTTTCTCTGGACCTCCCTAGCAATCCCGCAATCCCCTTTTCTTTTTGCCATCACACCTCTTGAAAAGGTAGACTATTTTCTGCGTCCCATTCAGTCTGTCCTTGTTTGCACTCAAGGGCACAGTTAAGTATACTGCTCTGTGTAGCATTACCTATCCATGGTAGATCCTTTAAATTTTTTTTTTCTCATTTTCCCTTTCATCTCCAATCTCCACTCATTCTTCTTCAATGGGTTGATATGTGCTCTTGGAAATATAGGTGTCTTTGAAAAATATGTAGTGTTTCACGTACCCATGTACTTTTAATTTACATAAATGGCATCAATCCATAGATCACATTCTGTTTCTTTTTTCCCTCGACACTCTGTTTTGAGGCCTCTCTGCTGCCCTGCGCACGTCTCGTTCATCACTCCCTCTCACTTGGCATCCGAACACCGCATTTTGCTTCTCCGTTCCTCTAAGACTGGATGGACATCTTGGTCCTGCCAGCTCTCTATGACCACAAATAATGTCACAATGAACCTCCCTTAACTTGGCCCAATGGACCTGGGCAAGAATTTCTCTAAACCAGCGGTTTTCAAAGCATGGTCACAGACCCCTCAGAGTTCCTGAGACCCTTTCAGAGAGTGCTCAAGGTCAGAGCTCCTTTGCAAGATAACACTAAGACATTATTTGTATTTTTCATAGGGTTGATGTTTGCACCGATCACAAAGCTGCTGCTACCTTAGCGTGAATCAAGGCAATGACACCAGCCTGTGCTAGTAGTCATTGTATTTTTCACTGCTGCACACTCTCAGAAAAAGAAAAAGAAAAAGCCGCCAGTCTTACTGAAGAGTGGCTTTGATAAAGCAGTCAAAAATGTTAATTTTATTAAATCTCAACCCTGGAGTTCATGTTTCTTTAGTATCCTGTGTGATGAAATGGGAAGAACACATCAAGCACTTCGGCTGCATGCTGAGTGCGACGGTCGTCTTGATGAGAGCATTGTGCGGTTGTTGAGGTGCGAGTTCAACAGGCCTCCTTTGTCATGAAGCATTATTTTTAGCTGAAAGAACAACTGACAGCTAAACTACAGTTAGTTACACTCGGGTATTTATTTGGCGGGCATTTTTCTCAAAGATGAACAAAGTGAGCCTGTCACTTCAAGAAAAACAGCTGACAGTATTCGTTGCCAAAGATAAAACTTGAACTTTCAAGTGAAAATCAGAATTTTAGAAAACTTGTTTCTGCCACCAGGGCCTCGACGGCTTCCCCAAAACTTAAAGGCTTTCTCAGCCTGCCCCTTAATTCTTTACGACCTGTTGGGACTCTCCAGTCCCTCTTCCAGAAAAGCCACATGTCAAGTATGCTGGGATTGCTACCTGGCCTGGCCTGCTGAGGCCCTGTGTGTGCGAGCGAGAGCCACGTTTGTCCACCGTGTTGCAGGAACGCCTTGGTCTGCATGTCAGCGAGCTGCACAGATGCTGGACTGGTGCATCAGGAAGGCTGCGCCTGCAGAGCAAGGCAGAGGTGCAAAAAGTCATGACTCAAAGCTTCAATGCCAGTGCTCCCTGTGCTTCCCACTCTCTCCACTCCAACTGGACCATCTCGCCTACTCTTTGGCTTCATGTACTCCTGACAGCTAGTGACTGCTCCATTTACATCTCCAGCCGTGACCTTCTCTGAGGTCCAGATAGCATATCTTGACCGCCTCCGGGACACACACACTGCATCCAAGCTGAGCTCCCCCTCCTCGTCCCTGCACCTGCTCGTCTTCCAGGGCTCCATAGCTCGGGGAATGGCACCACCCGTTTTATGAATATCTCCACATCACCGCTGCAGTCTTCCTCCCTCTCCAGCCCCGCTGCTCCATCCCGGGGCAGGCTCTCATCACGCCTTCCCCAGACCCCTTCCCCAGCCTCCTGACTGCATTGCAGCCGTCACATTGATCTTCAGGTCACTTCTTCACCTAAGAGCTTCCATGGCTCTATCACCTTCAAGATAAAATCCATACCCGTTCTCGGGGCATTTAAGGCCTCTGTGGTCTAGTTCCAACTACCTCACCTTCTACCTGACTATACCAGATCACTTCTTTTTCTCCCTGAACACCAGGGACCTTCATGCTTTTATGCTCTTGCTCAAAATGTCATCTTTGTGTGGAATATCCTCTCTCCAGCCCTCATTTTACTAGCAAATGTTTCTTCGTTCTTTAGGAACTGGTTCAGTATCAGCTTTTCTTGGTGTCCTCCCTTTTCGCTGTTAGAAGGAGTCAGCTCTGGTTGCTGTCACGAACAATGAATGGATGACTGGGAAACGAAATTCAATTGCATCAAATGAGGGCCGAAGCTACTGAGGTTCCAGAATTCGAGCTGATGCCAAAAGGGAATAATCTCAGCAATAGCTAACATTTATTGAGCACTTACTATGTACCAGACCTTGCTCTATGCACTTTATATGCATTCTCGTTTCAGCCCTCAGGCAACCCCAGGCTAGCAGTGTCCTCACTTCAGAGTTGAAGAAACTGAGGCCCAGAGTCCTATCAGTGGTCATTGCTCTTTACTGAGTGGCAGCTTGTTGATCTGCTTCAGAACACTTTCTTGCCATAAATGGCAGAGTAAGGACAGAATCTAGAATCACTTGCTATTTTGTCTCTCCTTCACACAGAGGAGAAAGAAGTACATTTGACATCAGAAGCATGAGGCCACGTGATGAAGGGCAGAGGCCAGTCTTTGAAGTCCCTCTAGCTGTGTGACCTTAAGCCAGCTCTTTAACCTCTTTGAGCTTCAGTTTCCTAACGTGTGAATTGGGGCTAATAATGGCTCTTTGTAGGTTTGTGGTGCAGATGAGCTATGAGGAATGCAGAAGCAAGGTGTTAGGTACATGGGCTCCATCCATCTTGATCTCAATTCACTTTTCTCCCTCCCCAGCACCCAAGAAGGTGAAAACTCACAGTACATGAGGCATCAGGGGAGTTGTGCTCTGACCTTGACACCACTAAGGCTGTGCAACCTTTAGTAAGCCACTTTCCCTCTCTGGGCTTTGGTTTTTTTACTACATTTGTAACAGAAGGAAGTTTTGTTTTACAACTGTTGGATGTTTCCATTTTATCTCATTATTTAGCCACTCAAAAATGAAAGGAGGAAAAAACCCAGCAGGAGAGAACTAGGAAAAGGGTCAGGTCATGCCAACCTGGGGTGCTGTGTCTTGTGGAACTCAGGTATACCTGACAACAGAAAATATTTCCCGAAGGCACAAGCTTTGGACCTTGGTGACCTGGAAAGGAGCTCAGGGCTCCTCATCAACAGACACAAAACCAGCTCACTGCCCGCCCCAAACCTCAAGGAGGTGCCCCCACAGGCTTGGGCCTCTCTTCCAAGGCAGGCCTTGAGCTGATTCAGGGGCCCAGCTGCCTGTTGCCATGGCAACATTCCAGCGCGCTTTGCATAGTGACAGGGATGCTAGGCTTTGCTAACAAAGTGCTATGTAAAGGACTTCATGTCTTTGGCAGGGACAATTCTGCCTTCTTTTTCACACAAATAACTCTGGGGGCTGTGAGGAGGGATTTGGCAAGTCACTTCCCCTGTCTTGGCCTGCACCCCTGGGCTTTCCTTGAAGGCACAAGTTGGCAGCTTTTTGTTTTTCGATTTCCAAATATACCATTACTACCCTCCTCCTGTCCACTCCCCCGTCCAAAGGAAAGAATGGTTTTTCCCTTACTTAGAGCTCTGGTGAACTCAGCATGTTTATGAAAACGAGAGGGACGGACTGTTTGAATCATTCCTATACCCTTAGCTGATTGCTGGGTCAAATAGTCCTTAATCCCTTTTCCTTTGTTTGGAATGCCCAGTGATTTTGGGCATATTGTCCTGGTGAATGATTCCCTGGAGCAGGAAACATAATTAGAATTCTGAGTAGGCTGGGAAGGAAGCCAGGTCGACCTGGGTGAATCCTGCTTTCATCCCGTACAAGCTGTGTGATCTTGTGCAAGTTATTTAACTTCCACTGGCCTCAGTTTCCTCATACGTGCAATGGAGATGATGATAGTGGCCTCACATGGGCATTATGGTGGGATTGTTATGAGGTTTGAATATATCTTATGCTTGCCTGCTTCTCTGTTTACATCACCGCAGTCCTGGTCCATCACCTCTCTTTTTTTTTTTAATTTTCAGAATATTATGGGGGTACAAACATTTTGGTTACATATAATGCCTTTGCCTCAGCTAAAACAGGGCTACAAGCGTGCCCTTCCCCCATACAGTGCACTCCGCATCCATTAGCTGTGAGTTTACCCCCCCACCACCCCCTTCCCACCTGACCAGCACCCAGTGAATATTACTTCCATGTGAGCACCTTAGTGTTGATCGGTTAGTACCAATTTGATGGCAAGTACATGTGGTGCATGTTTTTCCATTCTTGTGATACTTCACTTTGAAGGATGAGCTCAAGCTCTAGCCAGGATAATATAAGAGGTGCTAGATCACCATTGTTTTTTGTAGTTGAGTAGTATTCCATGGTGTACATATACCACATTTTAATAATCCACTCATGTATTGATGGGCACTCGGGTTGTTTCCACATCTTTGCAATTGTGAATTGTGCTGCTATAAACATTCTAGTGCAGATGTCTTTATTATAGAATGTCTTTTTTTTCCTTTGGGTAGATGCCTAGTAGTGGGATTGCTGGATCAAATGGAATGTCTATTTTTAGCTCTTTGCGATATCTCCAAATTACTTTCCACAGGGTCTCTTGCCTGGACCAGTACAATAGCCTCCCAACTTCCCCATTTCTGCTGGAACCCCCTCTAGCCCATTGTCCACATAGCAGACTTGATGGTCTTTTAAGCATTTAAGGGATATGTTGTCACTCCGTTGCTTAAAACTTTCTAATGGCTTCCCATTGCACTTCAAATAAAATCCACCCCTCTCCCCCTCAACTCCTCTGTCTTAGAGTGCTGGCCTCCTTTCCATCTCTCATAGACATCAAGGTCCCTCTAACCTCATAATCTTGGCACTTTCTCTTCCCTCTGCTGGCTCCTTCTCATGCTCAACTCTTAACTCAGAGAGACCTTCTCCAACCACTCATCCAAACTAGCTCCCCACATCCACCCTGTCCCTCGCCGTTGTATCACTGTGCTAATTTCCTTCATGAAACTTCTCACAAGGTAGCCCTACCTTGGTCGATTGTGTATTCAGTTGTTGTCTGTCTCCTTCGCCTGGATTGTAATCTGCTTACATCTGCACTGTTCATCTCTCTCTCCCCCAGTGCCCAGCACGGTGCCTAGATATAACAGGCTCAATAAATCTATAGAATGAATGAATGACTAAGGCAGGCAGAGCATTGAGAACAGAGCTTGAAAGATAATAGAGCACAGTACATGTTTATCCCTTTCTTTTTGCCTTCTTCCATCATCTGGCTATAAGGCAGAGAGTGGTTTGCTACATCATCTTTCAGGATGCAGGAAGAAAATAGCATTTCTATTCTTTCTTTTTTTTCCTTTTCTTTTTTTTCTTTTTGGAGACAGTGGTCAAGGAATAGCATTTCTATTAACACATCTTTATCACATCTTAATTTCCATGTTTTTCTATGTTTTATAATTTATAAAACTGATTAGCACAGTTGTATATAGTTTATACATAAATAAACATATATGGGGGTATAGCTCAAAAATACTTGGAGACCACAGCTGGTGAGAAGCAAACTGGCAGAGTGTTGGCAGAATGTGGACTACAGACAGGTTGTGTGGGGCCAGCAGAGAGATTTCCCAGATTGGAGGTTGACTGGCTTGGGGACTGGGGTGGGCAGCATGCATGCTCCAGGTGTCCACCACGCCCTATCGCTTCCTCCAGCCTACTTCACAAATGGCCCTGATCTTTAGAGAGATGTGCATTTCCAACCTCAGTGAAGTTGGAAGTCTCTAGAGAAACTTCTACTCTGGAACTCGGTGCTGGCCGATCCCCAGGGGCAAGTATATGAGAAAGACTTAGACCCAGGAGCTCCTTAATGGGGATCTGGGGCTTCGCATTCCTGTGTCCTCTGTAACCAGGATGATGCCTGGAACAGAGTGGGCGCTCAAATCATTCATGACCACACTTGGTGACTAATATCAGTGCGTAGGACAAGTCCCTCCGAGTGTCTGAGATGAGAGGACCCTCAGGGGGCAATGAGATTCAGGGAGCATGTTTCACTGCTCAGGTAGAAACTAAATGGGGCTCAGAGTGGCCAGGGCCTGCCCAAGGTCCTGGAGCATCCAGCCAGCACTCTCTCCCCTGTGCCTGCCTCTCTGCTTAGCGTTTGGGATGTATGCTCATTTATGATCCGGACCGTGGCTCCTTCTACTCCCTTGGCCTTGGCCTACTACTCATATCACCAGCTCCCAGAAGGCACTCTGTCTTTCTCACTGGGACGGGGGCCAAAAAGGAAAACATATCCCAAATCACAATTCCATATCCCCCTACCTCCCCCAAACCCACTTTTTATATATCTACAACCCCCTGCCTTGGACATTAATGACTTTTCTGCCCTTCCAGTTACTTTGGCCCAAACTACAAAGTATTCAGTTTCCCCTGAGTGGGGGCTACTATGTGTCAGGCACTTTTTCAAAATTAAAATTTTAATGAGAAACTAACATACATCCAAAAAAGTGTACATATTGATGAATAGTCACAAACTCTATACACCCATGTGCCCACTTCCCTGGTCAAAAAGTTGACCATGGCCAGGACTACAGAAGGCCTCCTCAGAGTGGTTGTTAGCCACTGCATATCTTCCCTCCGACAGCCCTGCGAGGAAAGTATAAGTAGTTCAATACAATTTACAGAGACCAAATTATTTTTCCTGAAAACAACTCATTTAATTCTGCCTAGAAGATTCAAGAAATTACACTTTTCGTGCACTCGGTTTTTTTCCCTTTAATTATTATTAGAGTCTAATATACATTAGAATAAATACATTACTATTAAACTTAAAAAGATCACCTATTATGTGTATTTCTAAAATTCCCCCTCATACTATCACCTCACATGCCACACTAGCATTTCAGGGAACATTGTGCTGTGGGAATTAACACAAGGGGAAGGCTGTCTACTTTGGGAAGATCAGAAAAGGCTTCCAGCAGGACAGGCGGCACGTGCAATGGACCTGAAATCTCTGGAGAAGGTGCGGCCACGCGGAGGTGAGTTAGATTCTGCTGCAAGGCTCAGAGAAAGCTTCGTGGAAGAGGAGATGTTTGGGTCGGATCTTAAGAGATGAGTATGATTTTCACAAGCAGAGATGGAAGTGGAAGGAAGAGCTTTCCAGGCAGAAGGAACAGAACTTAGAGAACACTTCGCTGGGGCTGGAAGAGAAGTTCATGCTTCAGGCTTGAGGGGCCATGACTGAAACGCAGTTAGAGAGGGTCCTCAGCCCAGGGCTGAGGAGTTTGCTTTCCTGGGGTGCACGACACAGGAGCACTGCCAAGGGAGCATGCTGGAGTCAGAGCTGGAGCTGTGTATTACAGTTCACCTCTCCTTATGGAACTTGTACCTGGAAATGCCCCACACCAGGACAGAGTACATGCAAGTCATAGCAGAGTGAAAAAAAGCCTAACTTGGGTTCAAGTTAGAGTCAGCCTAACTTGGGTTCAAGTCCTGACTATGCCACTTTCCAGCTCCATCTCCTTACCCTAATCTCTGTTTCCTCATCTTCACCTTGGGGCCTAATAATCCGCACCTGGCAGCGTGGCTGTGAGGCACGCGTGAGAGCATGACTAAAGGGAAAAGCTGGTTCTCATCCCAGGTCTTAGGCTCTGGGGGGCTGTCTGGAGATATTAATAGCACCGCCTGCCCCACTTCCCTGTCCACCCCCTTCCCCATCCCTGAGTATAGACGGACATGGCCGACGAGACAGTAACACTGAACCTCAAACTCTTTCACTTTGGGGACATGGGCCCCAAAGTTGCTTCTTTCAGGCCTCAGACTTCTCTGTCTCCTCTCCTGCTGTGTCTAAGACACCAAGTAGGGTGAAGCATCAGCCAAATGGTGGGGCCTGGCCCTCTCTCCTCTGTAGACACGGCTGCTCCTGGATGGGCTCAATTGCACATATTCCAGAAAGAAGCTGTTTCCTCCCCAAACTCCACATGAAGACACCACGGATTGTCTGTCCCTCCTAAACCCACTGCACCTCTCTCCCTGAACATAGTGCTCAGTGAAAAGGGTAGCTGAACTTTCTAGCACCTTTCCACAGGCAGCGATCTTGCACCAATGGACTCTCCAGAACAGCTGCCACCAGCATCCCACCCAGCCTGGATGTCCACCCTGATGAACAGGAAGGGGTGAGAGAATTTCGAGAAGACCCTTGGATTGGTTGAGTGATATGGATCAAGAGTGTGGCGCTTTCAGGGAGTTGTCAGGGAGCAAAAGAGAGGTGGGAGAAAGAAAAGGGGGGCAAGTCTGCATGAGCAGGGTAGCTCTGCCCATGCCCATTCATTGGCAAACACTAACTGAGCCATCCTCTGTGCCAGGCCCACTGCAAAGCACAGCTTCAAACACCCAGACTCCAGGAGAGAATAGAGTGAGTAGCCCAGACTGACTGGGCAGCGGGGTTTCTTTTAGGGACTAAAGAGAGAGAAGGTGACACGGTCAGATGGGGCAAGTTCTGAGTATAGGCTCAAGAGCTTGCTCCAGCTGCTGTGTGATGAACAGATTATAGGATGCAGGAGTGGAAGCAGGGAGCCCCGCGAAGAGGATATTCGGGGGGTGAAATGATGGCAGCTGGGACCAGGGTGATGAAAGTGCTCAGATTTGAGACAATTTTAAGGACCAATTTACAGGACTCAATGAATGGATAGAGGAGAGAGAGGAAAATGGTAAAAATATCTAAAACTGTTCCCCATACACTTTTTATTTTATTTTATTTTATTTTATTTTTTTGAGACAGAGTCTTGTTCTGTCACCCAGGCTAGAGTGCCGTGGCATTAGCCTCACTCACAGCAACCTCAAACTCCTGGGCTCAAGCGATCCTCCTGCCTCAGCCTCCCAGGTAGCTGGGACTACAGGCATGCACCACCATGCCTAGCTAATTTTTTTCTATATATTTTTAGTTGTCCGATTAATTTCTGTCTATTTTTAGTAGAGACAGGGTCTCGGTCTTGCTCAGGCTGGTCTCGAACTCCGGACCTCCAGCGATCCTCCTGCCTCGCCCTCCCAGAGTGCTAAGATTACAGGTGTGAGCCACCGCACCCAGCCCCCATCCACTTTAGATGATAAAAAGGAACAGAGTGGAGAAAGTACTCAATTTGGAAATAGACAGACAGGGGTTCAAATCCTGCTGCCCCACATATTAGTTGGGTTCATTTAGTCCAGGAGGAGTGTGTGACCCACAGCAGATGCTAAAGCGTCTACTGGCTGTGGCCACAGGGAGACTGGTGCCTGGGTGAGGGAAGCTCCAGGGGCCACAATGGGGCTTACAGAGAAGAGGAGGTGAGGACATGGGACACAGGGTGTGGACTCCCCACATGAGAAGAGGAGAGAGAAGAATAATGATGTAGGGGGGCCACAGGGAGAAAGGAGGGGTTCTGTGTCTACTGTTTTCTTTTGTTGGGAACAACTTTGAGCATGCATGTAGGCCCAGTAGAAGAAGCCAACAGGGACCTTGGCCAAGTTGTCGTCCCTCTCCTAGCCTCCCTTTGAGTACCTGCAGAGTGGATTGAACTAATAGTATCTACCCGACAGGGCTGTTGTGAGGAAGATTTGCAATGATGTTAAAAAACCACTTTGAGGAGGGCTTCTTTAGTCCTGGTCATGGTCAACTTCTTGACCTGTGTAGTGGGTACACAGGTGTGTCCAGTTTGTGATCATCACTCATCCCTCAGCCCCACTCTCCCCTCCCCTCACTCCCCAAATACTTCCAAAACATGCCTGTTCTTATTCAAGTTTCCTCATCTGGTCCCTGGGAATATAATCTGGGGTCCTAACTGCACAACCCAATTGAATTCAATTCTCTTTTGACTTTCAGAATGTCCCATGCATTTTAGAATCATTTCAAGAAGTCATGGTTCTGTCTTTTTACAGCATCTCTAAGCTTTTTTTAGTCCATGTTTATAACCTTGAAGCTACCAAGACAACCTACCAAGACTTATACCCAGGACCTATCACAAGTGGATGAGAGGGCGGGGACTAAATGCTCTCCAAACTTCAGTTATTCGCATATCACCTTCAAGATTTTTGCCATGTTCGTAAATCTCCATGATTTTTACCATATTTATAAATCTATTTTCCCAAGATATTTCACCTCTGGCTCTTCACACTTGCTCTGGGACCTCTGTTTCCTATGCCCTCCTATTTGGTCTCAGGTAGGTCCCCCCTTGGAGGCCTCCTGCCACATTCCACAGTGAGCAGCAAAGCCCAAGCATGGGTCACACCATCCTGAGATTCCCCTGTATAATTATCTGTTGTCCGCACTAGGCCGAGAGAGTCTGAGAGCAGCTTGAGGCATGTTTGTGGAGCTGTTGAAGAAAACTGAAGAGACCGTTGAAAGCTGGGGGTCCAGCAGGAGAGGTTCCTAGTAGGCGTAATATTCCAAAATAGTTAACAGTACATCCTTCCCCTTTCTGTGTCTGGCCAACTCTTCTTCATCCTTCATGGTCCAGTTCAAGCATCACCTCCTCTGGGGAGGTCTCTCCAGCCCTTCCAGACTGAAGAAGTTTCTCTTTGATAGTCCCACAACATTATTGATCCTTCCCTGTATTGTCATGGTCTGTCGATGTGTCGAACACACCTCCTTAGACAGTGACTTACACCCCCGTGTCCGCAGCACTAGCGCAAGGCCTGGCCCGAGCAGCTCCCTGGGAACCGTTGAAAGAATGACCGAATGGCTGGCCGCGAGAGTGAGTGGAGGGACTGATGGATCCCACTTTAGATCTCCTGCCCCAAATTCAGAAAGCTCTGCTTTCTGCGGGGCACAGTGCCCAAGTCGGCCAGCCTGGAGCTCTAGCCGGACCTACACCCACAGTGCTCCATGGCCATGACGATGACAGAGAGGCCCGTTGTCCCGGTGAGTGTGAGTCTGATGACATCAGCGCTGAGCAGTGCCATGACTCGCCTAAGGAAGGGAAGGCACTCGAGGCTGTCGAGCTGAGGCAGAGTTGATTCAAAAAGCCATGGCCCTTCCTCGCTGCCAGGCTGCTGGGGCTGGAACGGGCTGCTGAGCCAGCACCACCTGCCCCATGTCACTTATCCCACAGGGCTGCAGCACTCGCAGCAAGCGGCTGCATACGTGTGTCTGTGTGCGAGCCCGCGCGCGTGGATTTGCTGTGGGACTCATGGAAGGAGCGCTCTCATTGGCTGCCGAGGGTCCCAGTTCCAGTGTGTGAGTCTCTGGGCTGCCAGCTCTGCCCTGCCCTGGGAAGGCAGAGCAGGGGAGGGGGGGAAGAGCGGAGCGAGGCTTCAGGTGTGTCTGACAAGGAAGCAGGTGCGCCCGGTGGCCACGCTGGGCATTCCAGAGGCATCTGGTTGTGCTAGCTCCACGTCTGCAGCCTGGCAGCTTCACGCTCTGCCCAAATTTTCCCGGATTTCTGTCAGAGCCCAGAGCCCATTGGCAGCTGTCACTTACAGAACTGGATCCGTCCCCCAGTGGAGCAGGGAGCTGTGTCACTTAGAATTCCTGGGTAGCACATTCCTTCACTAGTCCCTGTCACACTCCCAGATTAGGCTCTGTTATTGGCCCCTCGCTCCTGCAAGCTTCTGCAGACAGAGCAAGCGAGTGAGCGAGCGGCAGCAGGAATGACAGCGCTGAGAGCAGAGGCAGCCAGGGACGGTGAGGGCGGTGAGGGCGGGCGAGTCGGGTCCCGGAGGGTGCCCGTGCTGGCTCTGTCCGCAGAGGCAGATGAGGTGGGGGCCACACTCGGGGCTCACTAGGGCTCCTCTTGGAACCTGGGCTACTCGACCTGAGTGGAGCCCTGAGCAACGGGGAGGGGGAAGGGAGGAGGAGAAGGGGAGAAGGGGGGAAGGGGGGTGGGGAGAGAGAGAGAGACACTGAGAGAAGCTCCTGGCAGGCTGTAGTCCAAGTGAGAGGGTCAGATCTGTACAATTCTGTGCTAGGGGCACAAGTGGGATTTGGAAGAGCCATGTGTGTGAGAAGCAAAGCTGAGGTGATGTAAGCACCTGGGGAGGAGCACAGGCGGAGGAGGAGGAGGAGGAGGAGGAGGAGGAAAAGGAGGAGGAGGAGGAGGTGGCCGTGGCAGCCTCGGTGGCTGCCAGTCCTGAACAGAATGATGGGCAACTCTCACCACAAGCAACCGAGGAGTAAGAGCCAAAGCAGGATGCATTCAGCAACAGGTACTCTCTTCTCTTCCCTCCTTTTTCCGGGGGCTCCTACAGCCAGGGCCTCCCCAGCTGCTGCCGTGCAGGGTCCCTGACCCTTGGTGTGACTTGCAGGGGCTGGCAGGGGGCAGGGAGAGCGCCAGAGGGAGATGCGGGTGAACTCCCAGCTCCCCTGCTCCCATGCCAGGCCGAATTGCATAAGTCAGAGCTCCCTGAGCTGGGAGGGGCTGGCCCCTTCACCAGCAACCCCGTGTAGCCTCTGGAGGGTGGCTGGAGTGTCAGGGAAGTGAGCGACGTGCCAGTGACTGAAGTTTATTGCTAGGTCTGTGCTTTCTCCCTGGAACAAGTAGGCAGAGTCTTGGAACCATGCATGGCTTATCCTTTACAAGCCTCCTTTGTTATTCAAACCTTCGTCTCCCCCCAGCTCCCATCCCCGCCCCGAACATGTACACCTACACCTCTCCTGGCTCTACCTCATACGCTGCATGCACAGAATGATCCAGACAAATCCGCTTCTTGCTGTGTAATGCCCTGCCCCCCACCTCCCTGTCCCGGCCCTGACAGAGAGCTCGCCTTGCTGCATGGGCGAGAGGAGCATTTGCCAGCCTTGGATGTGTTGCCCCTACCTCTGGCGTGCCCTGCTTCGCCCCCTCCTTGCTCCTCCCCAGATGTGAACTCAAGGGTGCTGGCATAGTTTCCCCCAACAACTCCTTCCTAGATACTGACATGATGGGAATCAGGGTCTGGAGACAACTTTTCCCAGCTCCCCTTCCCAGGCAGTGCGAGCGCGATGTGGAAGCAACTTCTCTCGTCCCATTCGCCCCCCTCCCACCGACTCTTAACCCTCCTAGCTGCCCCTTGGCCACTCAGAAGCACCTTCCACTGCTGCCTCGGATCAGGCTCCATGCACGACGGCTGGGATGCTTTCTCTCCATGCCCTCCTCCCGCTGTATAGACGGTGTCCCCTCTTCTCCCTTGTCAGCACCCCTCGTCACACAGAGTCTAGGAGTTCCCTCTGTGTCTGTTTGGGAGGCTGTCATCCACCTTTCAGGCCAGTGGGAAGGAATGGAAAGTTTTGCCAAGTTTAACTCAAGTTTATCATAAGAAAGCAGTAAATGGATTGGTATGTTGCTGAAAGCATGCCATGCTCAGGCCCAAGAGGGTTGCCCCTGCCTCTTCCTGGGGATTCAACCGGCCCCGCAGTTGAGGTTAGCTGTCCAGGGCCAGCCAGTCCCAGGGGCATGCCTAGAACAGAGGTCTCACACGGTGTGCAAGGGAAGGAAGCTACAGGAAAGCAGCTTGGACCGTGTGGGCAGGCAGGGAAACAGTCCCTGGGGCCCGCCTGTCAGAGCAGGGCTTTGCTTGGCCTCCTGGGTGGGCTGAGTTTGGGCGTCTGTGGTGGACCAAGCCAAGGACAAAGATTCTGGGAGTTGAAGGTTCTTTGGACTCTTCTAGGACACACTTTTCTAAGGCCACCATTAGGTGAATGGCCCAACCACCACCTCATAGCATCCTGCTTTTCTGCCGCAGGGCCGGAGGCTCAGGACCTGCTGGTGTTACTGGAGATGCTCTGTGTAACCCAGTACAGGAACCTGAGGATAACTTTCCACATAATTACCGGTGGAACAGCTTGAGGCAGTTACTGGCTGCTGTTTTATTTCTTCGAAGTTGTTTTGCATCTTCAATGCCAGCTCCAATCCAGGGTCATCCTGGAGGTAGTAGCCATAGGGACAGCCTCTGGCAGCACGAGGAGGTGGCCTCATAATGGCTTCTCCCTCCCGCTCCCTTCACCTCCTGGTCCTCAACCCTACCCCAGCACACCCACTCACTCGCCATCCCCAGGCCGTCCCAGAGGCACTGACTGAACACTAACTCCCACTGGGCTAACCTGGAGAAACAGCGGTTCGCCTCCCAGGCCTCCCAGGCTGCTCACGGGCTGGCCAAGGAGAGGAGACACACACAGCAAACAATCAGCTCATGCTCTCAGGGAGAAGGCGAGACCCTGGGTGGGAGGTGGGTCTCTCCTGCCAGGAAAGACTTCATGCAGGAAGAAAGCATCTCTTCCTTTGCCCCACCCTGAAATGCAAATGTCCTTTGCTCGGAGTTCTGTCTTAGGCCTGCATCTCTCTTACTCTGCACCCTCTCCCTTAAGTCGAGCCCTGGAGGAGACCGTCTCCAAGCCTCTGTCTGCCGCTTGCACTAACAGCCAGCTGCCCCCTCTCCACCTGAATGTCCCACGAGCACCTCATGCTCAACTGAGCACCCTGTGCACTGCCCTTTCTCCTCTTGCTCCCTTTCTCTCTTCCGTTTTCTCTTGGCGACACCACCGTCTTTCCAGTAACCCAAACTAGAAACCTGGGAGTCATCCTTTGCTCTTCTCTCCCTCCCTCACCACACACGTGATTTTCACCCGTGAATCCATCCATTCATTCATTCAACAAGTATTTGTTGTTGAGGCTTCCTCAGAGATACGGGAGCCCCCCCCCCCGCCTTATCCCGCTGCCAATGTCCAAGTCTAGACCTTTGGTCACTCTCATGTGTTCCAGAACTGGGTTCCCTGCCTCCACCTCTGACCTTCTCCTGGCTGTGCCTGACACAGCCACCAGAGTGAGCTGCCCCTGCACTCCCTTGCTGGGAGCTCAAGCCTCGTTCACTTGGGGATGTGGGATTAAGATTGCTCTCAAAGCGTGGGGTGGATCCCAGGCGGCCCAGGGGATCATTGTAGGTGATACAGAGAAAACTTCTTTGGTTTTCAGAATTCTTTATATATGTTAACGTGTATTAGAAAAAATGTAACTATTATATCGAACTCATGGTTTCTCGTATATTTTTATTAGGACAAGGTTAAATGTTTTTAAAGTGAGTCTTTTTGATTAAAATGATTAAGTAACTAGTAGTACAGGTGATTCATGGAAATGGCAAAAATTGGGAAGCGGAGACACCAATGCCTGAGGTTTGGGACGTACCAATTTCTAGGGTAAACAATATTTTCCTTAGCATGACTTAGAGACCTTCCATGGTTGGGCCCTACCTATTTCTCCAGCCTCACCTCTGTCATGTTCTCACTTTGAACATGATGATCTAGCCACCTTCAATGACATGTTTCTCCAAATTCACCCATCCAATGTTTCCGTGCTTTCACGAATGCACTTTCCTCTCCCTAGAACACCTCGTCCACCCCCCATCTTCCGGCAATTTTCTATTCATCCTTCAAAACCCGGTGGTGTCACCTCTTCTCTGAAACCTTCTCTGACTGACCTCCTTCCTCCATACAAAATTAATTACCAGAGTTCATCACTCCCTCCTCTGTACTAATTTGGTAGCTTTTCCATAATGTTATCATTGCTGCTATTATCATCTTAGTAGTTGTTATCGAATGCTTCTCTCCCCTAGTAAAACATGAGCTTTTCGAGGGCAAGGGCTACAATTTGTTTCCCAAGAGGTGGGAAAGAGCCATTGAGCAGCTCTTGGAAGGCTTGGCTTCCGGTCTCTTGCCTGTGAACCCACAGGGTGATCTTAGGCAAGTCATTTCCCTCTGCTACCTTCCTCCTCGGCTATGAAAAGCGAAGGGTCCTTAGCGGGAATCCTTAGCGCGTTCCCAGGGTGGTTGGGAAGATGCAGTGTGAGATAGCCAGGAAAGGTTTTAGAAAGTTGAAATTGCTTTTCGAAGGAAGAAGAATATGATTCCAGAAGGGGAAACACTGTGTATGGAGCTTTACCCTGAGGCTGGAGCCAGAAGTGAGCCCAGCGTGTTAAGGGACTGTGGGGACAGCCCCATGTGGCAGGAAGTGAGGAGAGAACCAGCCACAAAGTGGGTAGGGGTGGGGTGGGGCAGCCGCAGCATGTGGAAGCCCAATGGGACTTCAGAGCACAGGTTGCTTTAAGATTGGAAAGCTTTGTCTGCCAAGCTTATGAGTTGGGATTGATTTCTCACCAACTCTCACAGCCAACTCTTGAGTAAGTGCGGCCCTGTCGCCCTGTGAATCTGGATGTGGCGGGGAGGAGGATGTGTGCTAGCACCACCGTCACTACACGACACGTGCATAGCTGCGCACATGTGAGCCATCTATTTGAACTAGCGTCCCACAGAGAAGGGAAAGAGAACCAATATTCATCACACACCTATCGTACGCCAGCACTTTTCATCCACAACTTTACTTAATCCTCAGAACAACCACCGGGCAGAGATCATTGATGCCATTTTACAGATAAGAAAACTGAGACTCAGAGGGACAGCTGCCCCGTGGTCTGATGCCAAGGAAGTTGTGGAGCCAGAATTGGGCCCAGATCTGTCTGACTCTCAAGCCTGTGTCTATTGCCCCACGCCATGTGCTTCTCAGCATCTTTGCATCTGTGCCAGGAGTTAGTAACCCTGGAGACCGGGTGTGGTGGAAGGAGGGGTCTGTGGCTCCGTTCTGGTAGGGCTAGCAAATCTCTATGGCAACGAGGGCTGCAATGCCCAGCCTTGTAGAAGTGCCGCCATGTGTCTGTGTGATGGTGCGTTTGTATTGTTAGAATAATCGAACTCGCTGGAGGCTCTGCGTTGGGTCCAGAAGCTGGAGCGGGGGAATTCCTGAGCTAGTGGGAAAGTGGACGATTCTTGAATTTAAGCCTAAACCAGACACTGAGGGAGGCTGCGGATCCAGGGAACTGGTATCATGCTGGCTTCCAACAACCCCCTTCCTTCCCCCAAGCAGCCGCACCAGCGCTGGGAGCAAGGCGACCTGCACTTCAGGATGCAAATGAGTCCACCATGCTCTTCTCTGTACCTAAACAAAATGAGGGGACCATCTCCTTGCATTTACAAGGCATTTTTATCATTGACCTGGCTTTTCATCTTCACAAGTTTGTTGAATTCTCACAATCTTTGGTTTCAGTATGATGGAAACTAAAGTGACAGAGACTTATAAGGGAGTCACTTGGCCCCTATCCCCCTGGGGCCTTCTTCCTAAAGACCTATTTCCTAGCCAAACTCGATGAGCCCATTGGAAGGTATGGAAGAAGTTAAAATTCTCAAGCTGGGCGCAGGGGCTCTTGCCTGTAATCCTAGCACTCTGGGAGGCTAAGGCAGGCAGGAGTTTGAGACTGGCCTGATCAAGAGCAAGACCCTGTCTCTACTAAAAATAGAAAAAATTAGTTGGACATGGTGGCATGCACCTGTAGTCCCAGCTACTCGGGAGGCTGAGGCAGGAGGATCGCTGAGCCCAGGAGTTTGAGGTTGCTGTGAGCTAGGCTGATGCCACAGCATTCTAGCCCAGGTGACACAGTGAGACGCTGTCTCAAAAAAAGAAGAAGACGAAGTTAAAATTCTAGGCTACCAAACAAAATATTTTTCCTGGTACTCCTCGCCTCCCACAACTGGGAGATGTGTTGGAGGCAGATGCACAGGCTCTTGGGGTTGGGGCCAATTGTGATACTCCCATATTTCCTGGACCAGAACTAGAGGGAAGCAAAAAGCAGGTGACAAAAATACAATTGCCAGCCTAATGTCAAATAGCAGGGGAATGGCTAAATAAATATGGTACACCCAACCTCACTGAAATATGGTAGAGCCACGAAAGAGCTAATTATGAAGATTATTGAGCAACATGGATGATGCTTATAATAAAGTATAACATACAAAAGGCACAACGCAAAACTGTTTGTTTGCTGAGCATTACAAACCCTGTAAAAAGTATGTCTGTGCATGGTCAAGAATTGGAAAAGAATTGTGGAAAAATCAAAACTTGATTTCTTGTGGTTGGCAGGCTTGGTGCGTTTTTCTTTCCCTTACATTTCCATTAATGTTGTTATAATGTTGTTTGTGCAAAGAATGATAAATCCATTAACATATAGAACAATTACATTGGCAGATCATTCTATCAGGCTGAGAGACCAAATCATATCATTTCCCTGAGCCAGCAAACACACTTGAAAGACATAAATACAAAATTAGGTGCCTTTCTTTGCAGAAAGAAGCAGCCACAAGGAATGGGGAGATGCGATGGAATGAGTGTGGGAGGCCCCACGTTTGAACTCAAGCTCAGACCCTTATGTTGGGTCTTTGGAGAAAGTGATTTCACCACTTTTGTCCTCAGTTTCTTCACGTGCAATGTGGGGCTAATAGTCATAGCCACCACCCCCTTATGGGGCTGTGGTGAGGAGCAAATGATCTGGGATGATTCAAGAGGCCTTGTGAGGTGTAAAATGTGGCACAGCGTAAAGATACTTTGAAACAAAAGTGTCAGGTACTGTTCTCCACTGTCTCGCCTCAGCTGCCAACAAAGCCAACCTGGGCCTTGTCTTCTCTGAGTACTGGGTGCCACTGAAATTTGATTACGCAAGCGCAGCTTTCTAGTTTTAGCCTTGGATGAGGCATAATCAGGATGTTGTCGGGGTTCTTCCTCCTCTAAAATGCTTAAACTCTGAACGTGGTGAGGACCCCCGCAGCTCTTGGGTTCTCAACCCGACGAGGCCAGTTACGAGCGGTGTGTCTTTGGGCAAGCAGCCTGAGCTCTCGGAGCTGCCATTGCCTCGTAGGGTGGGTGTGAGGACGAAATCAGGTGCTGTGGAGTAAGCAAGGGGCGCGGGTGAGCTGCCGTCGTTAGTGTGTTAGACTATCAGAGTAGGAAGGGCCTCTAAGGATCGCCCATTCTAGGGGCTCTCAACTGGGGGTGACAGGGGTGTGGAGGAGGTCTTGGAGGAGCACTGTGTGTATATATGGCCATGACCATGATTATTTTTGCATGTCAACACTGAAACATCTTCTGTGGAAAAGCAGGCTTTTGGTCTTAATTATGGTGGGACCCAGGTCCTTTAATAAAGGTGAGATGTACACTTAGAAACCACTCATCTCCCACAGACCTTTCATTATATAGATCTGCAGAGGCGAGGTGACATTCCCAAGGTCACCCAGCTACAGAGATTAATGTGGGCAATAGTCCAGCTGCTCCCCCCACCACTGCCACCATCACTGCCCAAGAGTTGTCCTTGTGACCTCTGGGATTTCCTCATTACTGTAGTAGAGACACCCAGGGCCATGGTCATTTAACCATTATTAAGCTGAGAGAAACCAGACAGGGCTCTGGGATTGAAAAGAAGAAAAATGATACTTGAAACAACAAAGGAAAGATGTCCCTGATAGGAGACCCTGCACACTGATGGGTCAGCTCCTCGTCACCCCTGGGCAATACCTCCAAACAGTGTGGGCTGATGTGGCCTCCTAAATGCTATCTGCATTCCTGCAGAGTAAATGGTGTTTGGTGAAACCCTCATTTAAACAACAGATTTTCTGTTTCAAAAGTCAATCTCAACCAGACGTGGTGGCTCACACCTGTAATCCTAGCACTTTGGGAGGCTGAGACAGAAGGATCACTTAAGGCCAGGAGTTTGACACCAGCCTGAGCAACATAGCAAGACCTCATCTCTACAAAAAATAGAAAAATTAGCTAGGTGCAGTGGTGCACGCCTGTAGTTCCAGCTACCTGGGAGGCTGAGGCAGGAGGATCACTTGAGCCCAGGAGTTGGAGGTTGCTGTGAGCTCTGATGATGCCACTGCACTCTAGCCCGGGCAACAGAGCAAGACCCTATTTAAAAAAAAAAAGTCCGTCTCCTGTCAAATTCTCCCAGAGCACAGATGGAGGAGTGTGGGGTCCCAGGAGCATGACAACGCTCCTGATTGCTCCCTGCCAGTCGGGTGGAGTGTGTTCTCTGAGTTCTATTCCTGGCATTGGGGAGGGTGGCACGGTGCCACCTCAGTGAATGCCTTTTGTGGAATTCATGGGCCCGGCCCCGGCAGGGTGGGGGTGGGTGCTGCTCAGGCCCTTTAAGCTGGCCTCAGAGAACATGTGCTGTCCCCTGCCGAGCATGCCACACAGGAGATAAAAGGCACGCACTGCCCTTTTGAAATATTTTCGCCCACCTGGCAGTCTGGGGCCTTGCTTCTGCTTCTGGGACCTGGCTTTGGGGGTTTCTGGTTTCCCAGGCTTAGCTCCGCACACTTCTGCCCACCGTGTTGCTGAACACTGCCGCTTCTACCCTCTCCCCAGCCAGATTCAGACTCTCGACGACCCCACCCCTGCCCTGTGCCTGTCTTCCTGGACATATGCCCTAAACTTTGGCTCCATCACCAGTCCCTTCTCTTCCTGGGGGGCTTCAGGGCCTAGCTTGAGGAATGAGAGCTGTCTGCTCAGGGTAAACAGCAAAATTGAAAAGGTTGAGATTCCTTTTGCTGGCCACCCAAGCAAGAGTCATGATCCACAGAGCCAAAGGTCACCCTGCTGGGGCTGAGGATGAAGATTGATCCCCACCCCCACCACCATCAGGCCTCCAGCCCCCCAAACATGAGGTCTGTATTATGAAAACTTATACAGACCAGCCATTTCCCTACCCAAGAACAATAGTTTACCCTGACTCCAGCCAAAAGAACCCCAAAGCCTGAGTTGGGGGAACAAAACACAAATATCAGCTGGGACTCTTAAGTTGTGGAGTCTTCTCATCTCGAGCCACGTGGCTCTGGCCAGGTGCGATGGCAGCTCCTATCACAGCAAAAGCAACCAGCTCCACCCCAGAGGGACCCAGGCTGTGGAGCTGGATGACAAACTCAGGCCTGTGCGAGGCAGGCCAGAGCGAATAGCCAGTGGGAGAGCCAAGCTCAAGGGTGGAGCCAGCAACATTTTAGAAGGGAGCCCGAGCCTTAGGGGGAGGCCCAGGGTATCAGAGAAGCTGTAGGAGGGCTACTAGAAAATTCAGGCCAGCTCCTGCAGAGCTTCTGTGAGCCGGACAGTAGCCTGAGCACTTTGCAGATATTCACTCATTCAGTCGACACGACAGCTTTATGGTATAGCCCCTTCCATTGTCTCCTAAGCGGGATATAGGGATCAGAAACTGTAGATTATATAACTCATCTATAGATTAGAAACCGAGGCTCAGAGAGGTTAAGCGATGTACTCAAGTGCACACAGGCCGTGAATGGCAAGGCTGGGATTTGAGCCCAGGCAGCAGGGCTCCCGAGTCTGTCTTCTTAGCCTGTATGCTAATCTGCCAACAGGCTGCCTTTGCCCTCTGCCCACTAGCTGGGTTTTAAGACTGGACTTCAGTCTCTCCCAAGAATTAGGGTGATCGTTCTCTACCTGAGGAGGTTGAAAACAATATCCACGCCTGGACTCCACCCCTCAGAAGTTCTGGTTTCGTTGGTCCAAGTGCAGTTCAGCCTTCGGGCAGTGCAGAGGGTAGGGTGCAATGGCAGTTTTCACAGAAGCTCCTCGACTTAAAAACATACAGCATCTCTCCCATCCGGACAAACATCTAACTCCCATCTGAAGCTCTGCCTCTCCCTCTAGCTGTGGCTCTATCTGTTTCCTCTCTAACCACAGCCAGACTTCCTGCGAGGTGTCTCTACTCCCCTCCCATTTCCCTCCTTAACCTGCTGCTAAGGCCACAGCCTAATTCAAGTTTGGAATGCAGCTGACCATGTGAACCATTCCTTGCTCCTAGAAACTAGCCCTCTCCCAACCTCAGGGGCACGATACACTGTCCTTGTCTATACATTTCACCTCAGTCTTTTTCGGTGGCTTTTATACCATGCTGTACAAATACGTTCTGAAGGTGGTGCCTCCAGGGAGCCACGCGTGAGCCCTGGCCCTGCTCTCAAAGAGTTGAAAATCTTGTCAATACAGGTGGTTCCTCTCAGGGAAGACCTCCAACTGCTCCCCTCCAGCTGCTCCCTTACCTTTCTGCACCCCTGGCAAAGACGAAAAGAGAACAAAGCTCATGCTAGGTCTCCTTCCGCTCTGTGAGCAGGAACCAGCGATGCCTCTCTTCCGATTAGAAGACGGCCACTGGGACACGGGCTCGGTCCACCGCCCGTGCTCATCCCGCCTGTGTGGTCAGTTAGTACCTGGTCACAAAGGAGTCCCTTTGTAATGAACTTCTGCCACATGTGACTTGTTTCCTGGGTCCTTGTCCTTCTAAACACACAGAAACAAATTCGAAAAAGACACGTTTTCAAGGTTTTAAAGCCGGTGATTCTCTCATGCTTTGTGCCCTGGGAAATAGGCTTTGCTGGAATCTGCGATCTGCTGGCTGTGGTGGAGGTAGGAGAAGCAGCGAGGAAGGTCGGCAGGGTTCTCCTGATGCCGTGAAGAGCAAGTTTGGACTGTAAGTCTCGTTACTCTCGAGCCGGTGGGCCTTGGGCAAGCCCCATTCCCTCTCTGAGCCTCCGTCTGCTCCCCTGTTAAATGGGACTAGTCACCTTCAGCCCCCCTGCTGTGGTGAGGATGGCGTGAGACGGTCTCTGCGCTGCAGAGTAGGCCCTCGCTAGGAGTTGGGGAAATCGAATTGAACTGTATCCAACCATAGTTCACAGACTTGTTCCAGGCCAAGAGAGAAAGTGTGTGTGTGCAAGAGAGACTTGCAAAAAACAAGGCCTATCTCTGTGCACGGCTCTCCTCTGGGAAGGAAGGGGCCTGCACAGTGACAATAGACCAGCGGCGCTGACTCAGACAGCCAGTTCCTGTTCATTTCCCCTCACCACAGGACAGCAGCGGAGCGGGAGGTCAGCCCTCCGTGGGGCTCTCACTGGGGCCTTCAGCTGAGAACCCTTCCCAGAGAAGGACAAGCTGAATTCACAGATAACTCCCCTCACTGGTCTGCTGTGACTGGGCCGATGGGACCAGGGTGGCTGTGGGTGGAGTGCAGGGGGTGGGAAAGGAGGGAGAGGAAACTTGCTTTCTGAATCCTGAGTTGCTTTCCCTGGGCCGGGCTGCCGAGGAACAAGTTCACTGGGCAAAGGAGTATGTGAGTGATGAGGCCAAACTGACCCGGGCAGGGTGCTGGGAAACAGGGTTCAGGAAAGTCCCTGGGCACCCACTGAGGAGCCTGGGGGCAGGGTTTGGAGCAGTGTGGAGCCCCCCAGCTCCTTGCCCCCGGCGTGGGCCCAGCACACGCTTCTCTCTGGCATGAGGATTTGCTGGATGTGGATTCTTGGCTATCCACTCCGCTGGGATGGAGAGAGCCGAGTCTATGACCCTTTTCTGGAGCCGAGGAGGTAAGTGGCTGGGGGAGAAGGGTCTCGTGTTCAGCAGAGGGGAGAAGGGAAAGAATCGGGGCTCAAGGAGGAGGAGGTGGAGGCGGAGGAGGTTTCTGCACTCAGAGCCTAGACTGTCTTGGGAGGGAGCGGGGCCTTGGACTGGAGGTGTGCAAGGAGGGGCGGGACGGCCGCTCGGCGGAGATGCTATGAAGGGAATTCGCTATTGGGTGGCTCCGGAGGAGCAGAGGGTGGACGTGATCACATCCCAACCCTGATATTCTGAGATTCTAAAGGGCTGGTAAAAGCGACTGAGGAATTGCGTGCGTGTGTGTGTGTGTGTGTGTGTGTGTGTATGCGATAAATACATCTCTTTCTTCCTATAAATCAACGTAACATGGATTCTGGGGCCCTGTCCCTTGGATGGTAGGAAATGCCATCCCAGTCAGTCTTGGGGCTTGGCTGGACTCCCGCTAAAATGCCAAATTTGCTTTTACTATACCAAGGCATGGAGGCAGGGAGAGGCAGGAAAGGGTGCCTGTCACTGGTCGTCTATGCACAGAGGTTATTACCAAGGGACCAAGTGCTTTCTAATCACCGTTCCAGTCAGACCTCTTGGCAACAAGGTGAAATCAAGGTCATTGCCCTGTGCCACACCAGGACCCTCTCTGGCTTCTGTGAAGAGGATAGCTGGGTCGGGGGGAGGTGATTACGACAGTTCATGTCCCGGAAAATGTATGGAAGCTACTGCTCTGGTTGCGGAGGTAGCCAGCAGAATACACTGTGAGTCCGCGCTGTGTCTCTGGGGTTTTAGTTGGTCCTCTGTAGCAGGAACAGGCGCAAAAGGAGTTTATGAGCCTAAGCGACTTGTAAGGCAGCGTGATGGGACCAAAACCAAAGTCCTGTCCAGGACCATGTGCTGTTTGGCATGGAGAAGAATCAGAGGAGAGTGGTCTTTGGTCTTCAGGTCTTTGAGGGGCTGTCGCGGGATGATGGGAGTAGATGGGGTCTGAGTGGGGCCTCGGGTGGCAGAGCTGAGGCTTGTGGACAAGGAGGAACTTTCTAACAGACTCTTCATGGGTGCCATGGGCTGCCTTGAAGGGGGGCAAAGGGTCTTCTGGGTACATTTGGGCAGGCCGCCTTTTCCCAGAGGTATGGGGTGAGCCCTTAAGAAGACAAGGGCGTGTGGGACCTGGCCTTTGTCTTGCGAGGAAGGGAGGGAGGGAGAGCAGGAAGGAGCGGCTGTCCTCACCTGGGATGAGGGTCCCGTCCCACCCAGCAGTCGCCTGCCCTCCCACCTCCACGGCTGCTCCCCGGCCCTTCTCCACTCCGCAGCCCCAGTGAGCCTTTAAAGACCAGACCCAGCTGCTCAGAATCCTCCAGTGGCCTCCCATCACCCACTGGTGAAAGTCCAGATTTATTTCTCTTCTCTACTGCCTTCTTTCTACTCTCTAAAAACAGAGCAGAGATAAGATCGTTTCTCACTCTAACACAGCTCTGACATTTCATAAATCTTTGTCCTAGACAGCTGGAAAGGGCTATATTTAACCTTCCGTCTTGTAGCTTTTAATGGAGGGACTTGCTTCAGGCGCTGCCTTCTAACGCCACAGGAGACCAGAGTCTTTTCTTTGTTCTCTGCCAGCCGAGGTTGAACCCCAAGAGGCAGAGGCCACAGTCAGCCTCTTCCTCCAGCGAGACGTGCAGGCTGCTTGGCCAGCCCTCTGCCCCAGGGCGTCTCCCTTCCCCTCTGTCTCTGGGTGAAGGATGTCATCGTCACACCCTCTGCTGCGTGCCCTTCGGCTTTCTTATCTGCAAATGCTTGAAAGACTCCTCACTAACCCCAGAGCTGGGACAAGTGGGAAGGCCAGGTGAGCATAGCCTAGGACAGCCAGGACCTGGGGGTGCGGCGGGGAGTGTGGGCTAGGGCAGGGGCCAGGAGAGACGAAAATGTACGGCCTGGCTGTGCCATGGGGCGTGGGGAGGGGAGCCATGCTGAGTAACGTGCAGGCCGTGTACTAGAAGCTTCGCGTACTTTGCTCCGTGTGATCCTCACCGCAATCCTGACGGAGGTGCCGTCATTAGCCAAATTGTGCTGCAGTGAGTTAAGTGACTTATCCAAGGTCATACACAATTAGAAAGTGGCGGAATGGGGATTGAACCCAGCCTGTCCATCTCCAAAGTCTAGTTGCTTTGCCCAGTCCCAGGATGTCCCTAGTTGAGTTGGCGCCACCCTTTGGGGCAGCTCTGATGTGCTGGCCTCCCCCACTTCCTTGGGTTTCTTTGGTAAACACGTAAGCCCCTGGCACGCTCTTCCCATGCTGCTCGGGCCCCAGCCCCATCTCAGTCTCTGCCCGTCGCTCAGGAGCCCAGCACTTTGGGTTTTTGATGATGCCCCATGCTGTCAGCCCTTATGGGCTGGCTTCTCCCGCACTCTGTTCTCTTCTGCCTTGCAGATAACAGCTACTGGGATGAGTAACCTAAAGCAATCAGCTACATTATTTATTTTTTTCCGTGTCTGTTCCCTAGACTGCTAACATTAACTGCCTCTGAGGCCTTGGAAAAATTGTGTCCCTCCTGTGGTCCCGGTTTCCTCAGCTGTAGAGTGGGAAGATAGGACCTCTCTAAGGGCCCCTCCAGTTCAAGAGTCTAGGATTCCCAGGGTCCTTCCCCTCTCCGCAGCCACACCCTTGCTGCCTTGTTCCCCACAGCCTTAGGGGACAGGGCCACCACAGGCCCTGATCTGGAAACCCTCACTGAGCCAAGAGATTGCTCCGGAGCCAATGGACAAAGTAACACAGCAGTCACAACAACCACATGTGTAGGGCATTTTATTATTTACCAACTGTTTTCCCAGTCAGCAGAGTGGTGGGGAGGGGACGCCAAGGTGATTTCATTGGTACAGGGTACAGCTTTAAAGGACATTGAATTACATGGCAAGAAAATGATTCTCATTTCCTTCTCTTTCCAGCATTCTGACTACATCAAGGAGAAAGTCTCAGTGTGGCGCTGTTCTTCAGCCTCTATAATGCGTGCTAATCTTCTTTTGTAACAAAGCTAGAGCAGGCCTCAGACTCAAAGACACTGACAGGCAACAATATCTACATAAAATTTAATTACTGTCTTCCGTTGCCATTGCTTTTATTTGTTACAGCTACTTTCTATTTATGGCAAGTGATACTCCTTTTGTTTCGGTTTTTGGTTACCATGTAAAATGTCTTTTAATGTAGATTTATTTAAGCAAAAAAAAAAACTTCATTTAGAGGAAAAGATTAAGTGAATAGTAAATAGAACCAGTGGTGCCTAGATCGGGCAGTACTTGTTAAAGTGCTACCAAAATGGCGAAGCTTGGGCAACGCTGCAGCGCACATTCGTCCAGCAGCTGTTTCCTAAGCACCAAGTTCCTATGCTGCGGAAGGGCCTGCGTGGTCAGCCCCTACTGTTGTCTCAGACTTTATTGCCCCCTATTCCCCTGCTGCATTCTTTTGTGCCTTCTAGTATGCCATCCCCACTGTCTGGAATGTCTCTCCCATATCCCTTGCCCGCCAATCAAACCCCAGCTCATCTTTCAGGAGTCAGTTTAAATGGCACCTCCTCCAGGAAGCCTTCCTTCAAATCCCCAGATTGAGTTCAGCTTCGCAGCAGATTCCTGCTCTATTGTAGCATCTCTCACATGGCTATAACCATTTGTTGACAGGCCTATGTCTTCCACTCTTTTGGTTCCAGATGCATTTTATAAGTAAAGCTTGAGGCAGGTAGGGAGGAAGGGAGAGAGAGAGAAATGTGACTGTGGGTGAGGCCTGTGACAGTGACTGGGCCCTGGGGGCTGTTGCAGCACCTGGGATCACTTGGAATTGAGGCTTCCTGGATACCAAGCCAGAGCCTGCACAGGCCCCATGGAGGAAGCGTATCGGGGTGCCTTTGGGACCGCCATCTGGAATCTCAGGGGAAGACGCAGGATTGGTTTGAGGGAGAAATTGGGCTGTGACGCTATCCTAGAGACAGCCTCAGCTGACCCCTTTGGGAGCTCTAGAGGTAGGTTGGCCCTGTAGAGTTGCTCCCATCACGGTGAGGGGACTAGTCCTTAGATGCAGCCTGTCCCTGGGGAGGGAGCATAGCCTTGGGCAAGGCAGCTCTGTCTGGGGAGGCGGCTGGGCACTTCCCAAAAAGGGCTGTCAGCCAGCAGCACCGTCGGCAACTGAGGGTCCTGAGGAAGAATCTGGGTGCGCATCGCAGTGTCCACCGTGGGGGTCTGATCAGAGCCCTTGGGGCTTCAGTGCTGGGGAGACAGCGAGAAGAGAATGGTGGTTTGGAGGGTAAAGTGTGGCCAGCAAGGGTTGGTGACTGGAAGGGCCCAGTAAATGTTCGTTAAAAGAAAGAATGATAGGGTATGATGTGCCAGGCACTGCGTTAGAGGCAAAGCAGATACAGAAGCAAACAAGTCACAGGGAACTGCTGCTGTAATTGGGGCAACAGATATGTAAAGAGACTATTCCAGAACAATGTGGTCTGGAATGTGTACCAAGGAGCATGCTTCCACGGCACTTTGTTCTTGCTTTTCTTGGAGGCCTTATTATATGACCCTTCTGACAACCCTGTAAGGCACAAATTATTGTCCTCCCTCTATACATGTGAAAATTGAGATCAGGGATTTGCTTTAGACCTCACCGTCAGCGCCCCCAGGCTGGGACAAGCCCCAGCAGGGTCTACTCTCTCCCCGACACCACCCATCCCCTCTCAAAGACATGCAGGCCTTTGCAGTTTGCCAAGTGCTTGTCACACATATTTCATCTTGACCCAGCCCTGCAAGACAGCAAAATACGGGTGTCAGAATAAAGTAGGTTTTTATCTTATTTTCTTAACCTTCCTGGTATGCTTTCAGAAATAGATATATTTGGATCATATTTATAACAGTGACATTCTTCTTTATTCTGCTTTTCTTTTTCCTATACCTTCTTGACTACCTGTGAAATTCCTCCATTGCACTCATCTGTTCTTCCATATCTTGTCCCAAAAGTGAGAAAATTATGATCAAAATCCAGTTTGTTACTTTTGAGCTGTGAGGGGGGAAATAACAGGTTTTAAACTTTTTTCAACTTTACTCAAAAAAACAAGACTTTCTTGGTTTAAAACATTAAAAATGCATGAGTTTTTATTTTGGGGTGGGGTATAGTCTGAAGAAAAGGCCACTTAGAGGCAACTAAAAGTCCCCTGTAAGGAGCTGGGTCTCAGGCAGGGCAACTGCTCCCTGTTCCCTCCTCCCCACCCCTAGACTTTGCCTTCTCTGTCACCTTTGTGCTCACCTTCCTCCTCAAACTCCGGACCAAGTCCCTTTTTTTTCTTCCTTCCCTGCCTAAAAGATTCCTGAGGGCCTCCATTCCTGTCGCATGCCGGTGGAGGCAAATTGTGAGTGTGACCAAAAAAATTCTAGCATCTTTCCCAGTGGGTTTCAGTGCAGCCTGCCTGGTCTCCGAGTTCACCGAAAACACAGCTTTTCTGTAGAATTTTCCAAGCAGAAGCTATCACACTGTAGAGAACCCACAGTTGTTCTGTGAAGAAAGGAGAAAAGTTTTCATGCGTTTCCAGTGAAAACAAAGGTACCCATGCTCTGTGGCCATGCCTGCCCCTCATGTGACCCCATTTCCCATCACTAGCACTCTCTCTTTGGAGCTACCAACATCCCATGTTGGCCTCATCAGTTAGGCAAGGGGGCCCTCATTTCTGCTCATTTCTTTCACTTCCTTGTAGAGGGTGTGCAATAAGTAATGGGGGCCAAAGTGGGGTGCGGGGCTCAACTTTATACTTTAAAGATTAGCAAGGTAAATCAATCGCTCTTATCAAAATGTAACTTTCGAAGGGTTAAAAACATAACTCTCATTCAAATATACAGTGGTCACATGTTGAAGATTTGTTTAACTCATTGATGATGAAACCAGCATTACAGTAAAGCTGGTTTTTAAAATGATATGGGAGGCCGGGCACGGTGGCTCACGCCTGTAATCCTAGCTCTCTGGGAGGCCGAGGGGGGCAGATTGTTTGAGCTCAGGAGTTCGAGACCAGCCTGAGCAAGAGCGAGACCCCGTCTCTACTAAAATTAGAAAGAAATTAATTGGACAACTAAAAATACATAGAAAAAATCAATCAGGCATGGTGACGCATACCTGTAGTCCCAGCTACTCGGGAGGCTGAGGCAGGAGGATCGCTTGAGCCCAGGAGTTGGAGGTTGCTGTGAGCTAGAATGATGCCACGGCACTCACTCTAGCCCAGGCAACACAGTGAGACTCTGTCTCAAAAAAAAAAAAAAAACCAATATGAGAGTTAAACATAGAATTACCTGAAAAAGTTAAACACAGAGTTACCATGTAACCCATCAATTCCACTTCTAGGCATATACCCAGAAGAATTGAAAACAGGGGCTCAGATATGCGTGCATGAATGTTCATAGTGGCATTATTCATAATAACTGAAAGGTGGAAAAATCCCAAATGTCCATCGACAGATGAATAGATAAATAGAATGTGGCATATGCATACAATGGAATATTATTCAACCATAAAAAGGAATGAAGGTCTGACATATGCTACAATATGGATGAGTCTTGAAGATATTATGCTAACTGAAAGAAGCCAGATGCAGAAGAACAAATATTGTATAACTCCACTTATATGAAATATCTAGAATAGGGAAATCCATAGAGGCAGAAAGTAGATTAGAAGTTACCAGGAGCTAGGAGGAAGGAGAAATAAGAAATTCCTGCTTTTTGGGTATAAAGTTTCTGTTTGGGATGATAAAACATTTTGGAAATTGATAGTGGTGATGATTGTATAATATTGTGAATATAATTAATGTCATTGAATTATACACTTAAAAATGCTTAAAATGGGCCGGGTGCGGTGGCTCAAGACTGAGGCAGGAGGATTATTTGAGGCCAGGAGTTTGAGACCAGCCTGAGCAACATAGCGAGACCTCATCTCTACAAAAAATAGAAAAATTAGCTGGACGCAGTGGTTTATGCCTGTGGTCCCAGCTACTTGGGAGGCTGAGGCAGGAGGATCGCTTGAGCCCAGGAGTTTGAGGTTGCTGTGAGCTATGATGATGCCACTGCCCTCTATCCCAGGCGACGGAGTGAGATGCTGTCTCAAAAAAAAAAGCTTAAAATGGCAAATTTCATCTAATATATATTTTACTGCAACAAGAAATAGTATTAAAAAAAAGATACGAGAGGCTTCGAAAGAATACTGAAATAAGATTTTAAAAAATGGATACAAAACTGTGAAGTCTACAAGATAACACACCGTAACCTTTGGGGCTATCTTTCCTGCTGCACAGAATTAGTTTTTATTTTTACCAGACAAAAATCATTTGGAATTTAGGAATCTTCTATAAGTTAACTTTTAACTTTACCGAGTCTGGGACTTAATCAATAGTGAATGGTAAGTCAAGCAGTCATGTGGCGGATGCTCCTGGAAGGGTACTCAGTGATCTTTTTTGCCTTGCTGTCACATTTTAGATAATTTTTCTTGACACCTTAAATAATACATGACAAAGCACAACCCTCATGTGAGTCTTCATGAAAGAGTCTTGACTTTAGCTTCAAGGCCTGACTCTCCTGGGTATTAGCATCTTGGTGACATCTTTTAGAGCTGTTTGTCGGGCTCACTTCAGTCCATACCGCACATCATTGCCAGAATGACCTTTCAAAGTGCCGTTTTCATTGCGTTCCTCCTACACACAAGAATTGGCATGACTCCTGATCTAGCCCACACTTCTCACACTGGCTCTCAGAAGCCTCTGGAATCTATCCTGACTAGAGATTTGGAAAGGAACTTGCAAGTCTCCTCCCTCTTGGTCCTAGCTAGGTTGGCGTTTCCGAACTCGACGCCATACCACCCCTGCCTCAGGCAGACGCTCCCACTTTGAATGGCCCCGGCCCATCTCTTAGCCTGACCGACCTATGGCAGTGCTTCCCGAATTTCCATCATCCATGTACCGCTGTCACAAATTTTGTTTACTATCTGTACTATTTTCTAGTTTTTTTTAAATCTCTCTTTTGAAAGTTTCCACTTGCCCAAAGCTACAGGTAGATATGCTATTTAAGAAAAAAGTTCATCTGGGTACCACCTCAAATCACCTCATTTCATACTTGATCGTGTGCTCATCGTTTGGTGCATTTGGCCTCACCTGAAGATGGCCTTTGTCTCCCTCCAGCACGCGGCTGCGACCTAAGCTTACTGCGTACGCTGTGGTTGGCTGACTGTCCTGTCTTCTTCGTAAGCATCCTGTCAGAATGCTGATCGCTTTCCCTTTGCCCCTTTATTGTGTGCAGAATCATTGAAGACACACTTCCTGTCCTCCAGGGACTCGTATTCTGACCAAGGTAACAAAAGCGGGTGTTCTAAACGAGTCAGGAGGACCTAGGTCCCTCTCGGCCACTTTCTATTAATACTTGCATCACCTTGAACGAGAAACCTCCCTACCCTTCAGTTTCCTCATCAATGAAATGAGAAGAAGAATAATAATACCTGCCTTGCCTACCTCATGAAGTGGATGGGAGGCTCAAACGAAGCAGCAGTCGTGGAGATGCTTCGTAAATGAGAAGGTGATGTCCACATTTTAGTGAAATGATTCCATGAAGAGTAACTAACAATACAAGATGGCCAAATAAAGACTGTCACAAGGCAGTTTCCCAAGCCCCGAATGAGTCCCCGTGGTACTCACTCACGGGCAGGAGGAGTCCCGAGGGCTTGCTTGAGGTGGCTGGGTCATGAGGCATGGCAGAAGGAAGTTCCATAAGCTGGGGTGTAGGTGGGGGACAGTATCTGGGCGGGGAACATGAGGGAAGCAAAGTGAATAAAGTAAGAAAGGCAGGTACCTGCTTGGGGCCGATGAGGCAGCCAAGGGCTTTGCGAAGGAAAGTGTGAAGGGCGAGTAGGGGAAAAAGCCCCGTGCCGGGCAGGGGAGCTGGGCCTGTGGGACAGAACACTGGGGGAGCTACCAAGCTTTAGAATGCAGAGTCCCCTAAAAGCGGGGCTTCTTTTCCTCCCCGTAATTTATTTATCATTTGTGTGTTTTATTGCAAAATAAAATATAGAGTCATTATGCAAAAGAAAGTGAATCAACAAGTGATGAAAGTCTGTCTTTAACTCCACCCTCACCCCTCTTTCTAAAGCTATACACTGTTAACAGCAGGGCGCATACCATTCCAGACCTTTTCCTGGGAATATGACTGCATACACGTATGTATTCCAGCCTATTTACATAAATGAGATTCTATTACACATTTTATACAGAGCTTGATTTGTTAAACTTAATGTCTGTGGACATTTTTCTATGGCAGAATGTATCTTCTTTTCGATGGCTATAGAATATTGCTTAGTGCAGATAGATCACAATTTATTTAATCAATCCCCTATCGATGAAGACTTCCGCAATGAATGTTGCTGTCGCTTTTTACTTTTACTTTTTTTTTTTTTTTTGGAGACAAGGTCTCACTCTGTTGCCCGGGCTAGAGTGCCGTGTCGTCATCATAACTCACAGCCACCTCCAACTCCTGGGCTCAAGCGATCCTCCTGCCTCAGCCTCCTGAGTAGCTAGGACTACAGGCATGCGCCACCATGCCCGGCTAATTTTTTCTATTTTTCATAGAGATGGGGTCTCGCTATGTTGCTCAAGCTGGTCTTGAACTCTTGGTCTCAAACAATCCTCCTGCCTTGGCCTCCCAGACTGTTAGGATTATAGCTGTGAGCCACCACACCCAGCCCTTACTTTTACATTTTTAAATGCAAAATGTAATATTTGCATGTAGTAAAAGAAACTCAACAGTGTATAAGAGTATTTAGAGAAAAAAGGAATTTTCCTGCCTCCCCCAACCACCGCCCCATCCCCACTTTAACAGCTCCCCTCTCAAGAGGAAACCACAGATACCAATTTGTGGTGGGTCCTTCCAGAAATGACCTATGCATGCAGAAGCATGTGTGAGTGTGTATGTGTCTGTATGTGTGGAGAGAGATGGAGGGAGGGAGAAGGGAGGGAGGGGAGAGAAAAGAGAGAGAGAGATTTTAACATAACTGATAACATAGTACGTACAGCATTCTGCACTGTGCTTTTTTTCGCCTAACGCTATATCTTGGAGAACATTCCATATCAGCACATATTTTAGCCACATAATTCTTCTTAATGGCTATAGAGTATTCCATTTTATGGCTGAACCACAATGCCTCTGACCTGTCTTCTATCGAAAGGAGAATTTTGCCAGTATTTTGCTGTTACACAATAGTACTCCAATGTATACCTTTGTTCATGTATTTATATTGTCATATGCACTATATCTGTAGTGGAAACCCTTAGAAGTAGAAGTATTGAGTAAACAGGACTGTGCGTTTAAATTTTTGACGGATAAGGCTAAAGTACTCTTCAAAGAAGTTGTTCCATTCAACCCTCCCACCAGTTGTGTACTGAAGAGTTTGTTCCTCCATATCCTCCCTCCCTGTCACAGCATGTGACAGACCTTTTAAATCTGTGCTTGGTGAACAGGATGAGAACCTGAGGTGCTGGGGCTGGGAATATGGCCAGGGAGGGCAGAGATTGGTTGTTCCCAGGGGTGTGGATGTAGCCCACAAGCGTTATGTCCCCAAGACCTTAGGTATCTAGCAGTTCCAGACACTGCTGTCTAGAACATCCCTGTCACCCTGAGTGCTGTCAGTGCAGAACACCTCAGAAGTCACTGGGTACCCACGGTGGTGGCCCAGGCCTGTAGTCCCAGCTACTCGGGAGGCTGAGACAGGAGGATCGCTTGAGCCCAGGACTTTGAGGTTGCAATGAGCTATGATGACACTACTGCACTCTAGCCACGGCGACAAAGCAAGACCCTGTCTCAAAAAAAAAAAAATTCGGAATCGAAGGATCATTCCTGTCCACTTTGTTCAGAAGGGGGCTGTGGCTGAGGGAGGCACGAAGAGCATGGTAGGCTTCCTCTCTGATACATTAGGCTTAAGGTCAAATCCAGGAAATAAAGTACCTGGGTTTCTGTAATCCTTCTAACTCCAAGTGGAGACGTACAGTGTTGAGATCACAGGCTTTGTCACCAGACAGTTCTGAGTTCAAATCCTAACACTAACTATGTGGCCTTGGGCAAGTTCCTTGACCTCTCCATTTCCTTACCAATAAAATGGAGTTTATAATATGTCCCTTGCAATATTATTGTGAAAACTAGTCTAGACAAAGAATGCAAAGTGCCTACTGCAGCGCCTAATGCATAAAGATGTTCAGAAGTATTACCCATTGTGATTACTAAAGTCATTTTTTAAGTTAAGCCTCCTGGCTTGTGTCTATCGAGCTCCTAGGAAATGCAACTGTGCCTGCATTTCTAGAGTTAAGTTTGGATTTCCCGAGTCAACACACAGGCAAGCACGACAAACACTCCCACTTCTTGATGCTTACAACTAAAGGAAAAGGCCTTTTCTTTCTGTCGGTTGATTAGCTTAGAGACAAGGCAAGCCACTTCATCAATTTGCTAATGTTCCCTTCAAATAATTATAAATTCTGTCTCCTTCTGATGGTTCTACCACCTGAGTTCAAATCTATTGTCTGGACTATTTCCCCAGATATATTGGAATTGATTGCCAGGAAAGGCACCTTCCCTGCAGATGTGGGACTCTGGCCGGGTCCCCACATGGCAGTAGTTGGGGTATACTCAGGGTATCTCTATCCAATATATGGGCAGTTACAAGTCATCTCCTGGGATACCTGGGCCTGTGCTGTGAGCAACATTATTCCTTCAATCCAGGAGTCAAGGAGGTGGGTGAGAAAGGGCCTGCTTAACACTGCTTGCTTCTCAAGCCCAAGGCATTCTATAGGGTGGGTGGCCCACAGGTTATTCATCGGTCCTGCCTGCCATTGATGGATCCTGAGGACATTTCCAGTTTTACCCTGTTACTAACAATGGGCAGTAAACATTCTTGGACATATATCTGAGTGCATGTGTACGGAATATTCCCCTAGTACAGCTTTATGAAAGTACAGTTGCTCGGTCAAATAGTGTTTGAATAGTTACTTTAAATAAGGACCAGAGGCCAGGCGCTCACACCTGTAATCCCAGCACTTTGGGAGGCCGAGGTGGGAGGATCGCTTGAGGCCGGGAATTTGAGACCAGCCTGGGCAACATAATGAGTCCCCATCTCTACAAAAAATTTAAAAATCAGCTAGGTGTGGTGGCGTGTTCCTGTAGTCCTAGCTACTTGGGGGGCTGAGGCAGGAGGATCGCTTGAGCCCAGGAGTTCGAGGTTACACTGAGCTATGATCGTGCTACCGCACTCCAGCCTGGGTGACAGAGTGAGCAGAGTGAGACCCAATCCCAATCTCTAAAAAAAAAAAAAGCTCCGGAATATTACACTCCAAAAAGGCTTAAAAAGTTATACTTCCACCTCTTACCTCAGGAATCGCACTCCTGGTGCTATACCCTGGAGAAACCCTCAGGGGAACAATGACACATACACCATGATGTTCATGATGGCATTGTTTTCAAGAGCAAAATAATTTGAGAAACAACAGGAGAATAGATAAAAGCATTGTAGATTCAGACAGTGAACTACGACACAGCACGAATACTTCTGGTAGTCTGAACCAGAACTACCTGTGTCAACATGAACATTTCTCACAAATCTAATGCTGAGCAAGGAAAGCAAGTTGCAAAATGGTATGTACAGTCCGATGCAATTGATTAATATTATAGTTTAAGTACATGCCCATGCTGTATAGTTTATTGCTTATGAGCACATATATAGCACATCTTAAAACATGCATGCAGATCAGAAACACCCAGTTGAGGAAGGAGAATGCTACCCCTGTGGGGGAGGGGAATCCGGTTGGGGAGGAACACAAGGGGCTTCAACTGAACTTGTAATATGTTATTTCTTTAGGAAAAAGGTTCTGGGGCAAATGTGGGGTAATGTATTTGTTCCTGACACTTTTCTATATGCTTGAAATAGTTCATCACCTGAGAAAAAAGAAGAAAAGAAAAAAGTAGGGCAGAGATTACTGCTGCTTATTTTTTCAAGATGAGGAAACTGAGGCTCAAAGAGGTTCACAGGCCTTCCAGAGCCCACGCTTTTGTTCAGAGGCAGCCAGTACATCAGAGATAGGGAATCTCCGTGGGAGGAGACCTTGCACCCTAATTCTCTGAGAGCCTCTTCTCTCCCAGACACCAGTATAAATGCTGAGGGTGGATTGCTTAGGGTAACGTTATGATTCTCGGCCTCCAAGCCCAAGAGGATGACCACTGAAATTGTGCTCTTGTCACCCTAATACTGGAACCTGCCTGTCCATCAGGGAGCTCTGGGTATACTCGAACCAAATGTGAAGAGTGCTTGAGGCCAATGTTAGATCCAACCCTGGATTCGGCAGTGGTCTTTACCACGAGCCCACCATTCCAACGCTGGTGCACTGAAGCAACAGCATTGCAAAGCTGTTTCTGGGACCAGAATATTGTCACAATGTCTTCTGCGAGCAGTGTTGCCTGATGAGGTGACACAATGGAACCATCGGGCCTTATCAGCACCACTTGGTCTAAAACAGAAACCAAGAGGGATAGGAAGGACTGTCTCTTGGTGCTTGGCCCCCGTTGCCATGGCCCCTGTTGCCGTGGTCCCCAAGCACTTTTGCTTGTGATTTCTCTCAACCACTTGTAGCATCCATCAGCAAGTAGCACCTGGAAGCTGTTTCAGGCAGACCAGGGAGAAAGCTGTTAACAGGAAAGATAAGAGTGAGTAAAGGAAGTAATTAAACAAACAAAATGAGTAGATGGAAAGAATTTGGTGTGCGGGCTAGAAAACAGCTTTTGGTTTTTTAAGAATCTTCTTGAGGTGCGATGGACTGAGGTGGCTGGGTCAGAATTCACTGAGAAGTGTCCACTGTGTAGCTGCCATGCGGTACAGGTACAGCAACTCTGTGCCCTGGATTTTCCAGAAAAGTCCCAGTTTCAAGTATTTTATTCTGTTTGTCAGACCAAGAATCCTGATTTGAGATTCAGAAAATAAGGTCACTGTAGTTAGTGTAGCTCTCTAAGCCATCCAGGAACGCCTGATTTAGAATCTACTCCCTCCGCACGGGTCGGCAGGGAATCCCCACAAGGCCTGCCCCCGGGCCTTTGAGTAAAGTGGCCCCTTGTACAGCCAAGAAATACCAAAGTGCCTCTGGACTCCGCGCCCTCTCCGCACCCCCCTGAACCCCTGTGGCTCTCCAAAGGCAGGGGAGGTGTAGCCAGAAAAGCATGGAGTTCTGGCTCCCATGGACCCGGATTTTGATACGCCCTGCCCAGTTGTTCTATCTACTTGAACAATGCTCTAAGCCTCAATTTCTTCATCTGCAAAATGAGAACAATAATACCTAGGATGCAGGGTTATTCTGAGCGTCAAATGAAATGCTCGTTACCTTTAAAGCACTGTAAGAATGTTAGCTGTTAAAATTCTTTCATTAGACAGTAGACATTAGAAATAAGTGTCCACTACATGCCAGGCACTAGGCCAGACCTGCCTAGGGGTACAGAAGTGAGCAAAACAGACAGGGTCCCTGCTGGCACAGAGCTTTCAGCTGGAGAGGTAGGCACACGTTAGCCAAAGATCGCCCCATTCAAGCAAGGTCCAAGCAGAAGGGACATGTGGTAGGAGTGCCCTTTTAAAAAGCTGACCGTAGCTGCTATGTAGAGCCAGAGAGGGCACGAAAGGGGTCTGGGACGCCACTTAGGAGGCTTCTGCCAGCAATGGTGGCTTAGACTAGGGTGGCGGCAGTGCCCGTGGTAAGAAGTGATCAGATTCTGGATAGATTTGAGAGGTAGAAGCAAAGGAACATGGTGATGGATTTTTGAGAGTGAGGAAAATGCAAGGAGTATTTTAGCTAACTATGTCCCCAGGACTTGGGCCACTGCAGCCACAAAGCCAGTCCCAAGGCTGCTGAGGGGGACTGCGTGGAGGGGTCCGTTTCCCCTCTTCTCCCTTCTGTGGAGCAGTACAATGTCAGCCCTTCAGTCTGAAAATAGACTTGCTAGACTTGATCTGAAATAAGCATTTAGTATTGATATTTAAAAATTTTCTTTTATGTAGAATAATAAAGCCAAATATATGGCATTCTGGCCTCATATTGGATGCAGATTTCTCCTTAAGGTAAATTCTTTGTTTCCAAAATTTGAATGGGATATTACTTTAAAAATAACAGAGTTTCCATTAACTTGGGATGCTGAAAATATTCTTCAGTTGGTGATCTCCTCCGGGACCAGTATATGCCCTTTGAATTGGATTCCTTTCAAATCTTGGGCCCAATAGCTTTTGCTCCAAGAGGCTAGAAAACAGTGCCTGAAAGGGGAGGAGGAAATGGGAAGGACCAAAGACAAGCTTGAGTTTCATAGCAATTAACCACAGTTAACCATGCTTTATATAATTTCACACAAATTATTTGTTGACATATTTTGCAAATTCAGAACCAGAGCCGTCTCCTGACTCCCAGTCCAATGCTCTTGCTACTTACTGCACTGCTGGGTCCTTAACTTTTTTTGGGGAAGGGGGAGGGGCAGGTCTCTCTGTGATAAAAAAAAAAAAGCTCCAATAGACATTCAAGGCCCTTCTTTATTTGAAATGGTTTATTCCATTTGCATTGAGAATGAGCATAAAAGAAAATTTGGTATTTTCCCACACCACTTGTCCCCCACACACATCAACAGCGCTTTCATTTCTCAAGTCTCGCAGGCCCACCCTTCAGAAGCTATTATCTGCCTGACAATCGGCTGAGACCTCTTGTCTTTCTTCCTCTCTCAATTAAACTCTAAGGACTGAGGTTCCCATCTGCCCCAGAGCAAACACATCTCTTGTTATACCTGTTTCCCAGAAGCTGGAGAGCTTTTTTCCTTTCTCCAATCTCTATAGTTCTCTTTTCAAAACACTTGACCCTCTTAGTGATTTTTAACTGCAGGTGGCAATTAAATTGGTTTCCCAAACTTAAACCAAGCTTTTGCTCCAATACCCCGTGCATTTACCCTGCCTCCACCCACCCCGAACCAGGAAAGAAAAAAAATCACACACAAACACACACAAACACACACACACACACACACACACACACACACACACACTTTTCTGAGTTATTTTTCTCTCTCTAATCAGCCCTCTCAGCACGAATGTGGCAAAGTTGCTAGGGAGAAATGGTAGGATGTATTTTCACTAGGTAGATCTCTTTCTCCACAGTTGACGGGGCTGATGTGGCCATCTTTGGTCATGGTGTCTGTAATGCAGTGGTATCCAACATGGCGCCCTTCCTCAAGTTCTTCCTCCATGGGAGGACAGAGGTGGCGGGAAATGCCAAAGCTTTGGGCTCAAGCTGAGCAAGGGGCCAAAAGAAGTGAAATGGCTCCCTATTCACAGACCTTTGTGGGTTTTGAAGGTGAGAGGAAAGAATAGGGCAGAAAAGGGAGAAGTAAGAAAGAGGAAACTGAGAGGGGTGTTTGCAAGTGGGGGAATGGAAATAAAGCTATTAAAAGAATAGTAGAAATTCTGATATTTTAAAATTTTTATTTTATTTTTATTTTAATAGTTTTATATTATTATATAAACTATTATAGCATGTTGTATTTAAATGTATGAAATATTAATATACTTAATGGTTTTGTTATTGTAAAATGTCACATTTGCTGTTAGGACTTCAAATAGTCCTGAAGGGTTTCAAGTTAAAAATACATGTCAAAGTCCTCCCCCATCCCCCTGGAAGTCCTCCTCACACTTCCCTGGGGCCATCAATGGTAACAATTACTTGTGTGTCTTTGCAGACTTGATCTGGGCACATATAAGCATCTGTGTGCTTTTGATGCACAAATGAGATCATACGATACATGCTCGCTCATTCCTTGCCTGTTTTTTAAAAAAACTTACCAATAACTCTCTACAGTTTTCCCATCTCTACTCATAGAGATCTCATTAATGGCTGCATATCATCCCATTGTGCGGCTGCACTGTGATGCATGGAACTCATGCCCTGTTAGTGGACCTTTAGGTAAGATAGAAAGTCTAATGCCACACTGTCCATACAAATACAATGTGAGCCACAAATGCCAGCCACATATGGAATTTCGAATTTTGTAGTAGTAGCCACACTTCCCCCTCACTGATTTGAAATGCCACCTATATTATACTCTGAATGCCTATATATACACGAGTTTGTTTTGGCAGGTCTGTTTCATTGCATTCATCTATTTACCAATTTTGACACCAGTATCCCCCATTTCCAGTAGCCACATTAAAGTAAAAAGAGGTGAAATTAATTTTAATAATTTTTTACTTAATATACTCAATATATCAAAAATAGGATCTCATAATCGATATTAAAAGTTATGGATGAGATATTTTACATTCTTTGCTTCATATTAAATCTTGGCAATCTGGTATGTATTTTACACTTCCAGCACATTTCAATTCAGACTGGCCAACTTCCAGAGCTCGAGAAGCACACGTGGCTACTGTATTGGCCAGTAAAGGTCGAGCAGGCAGAGAGGTTCGAAACGTCGCCTGCGCTGTGTGTGTCTGTAGTTCGTAGGAACGGATTAGAAGGTCGGACATTTAGGTCAAAATCCTCAACTTCACCACTTGGGGCAACTCCTGGGGCTTCTCTGGGCGTTGGTTTGTGGACTCCCCTGAACTGACTGAATGCAGGTTGTGTGCGGAGCAGAACAGCCGAGCCAAGCATGGTCACGCCTCACATAGCGATGGGACACGTGCTGAGAAAAGCACCATTATGCAAGCTTGTCGTTGTGTGAACATCACAAAGTGCACTTACAGTACAGACCTAGATGGTGTAGCCTGTTGCTCCCAGGCTACAAACCTGTGTGGCACGTTACTGTGCTGGGTACTGTAGGCAACTGGAACATCATGGCAAGTATTTGTGCAGCTAAACACAGAAAAGGCACAGTAATGGTATGGTGTTACAATCTTGCGGGACTGCCTTCGTAGGGGCAGCCCATCATCACGCAGCTCATGACGCAGCTTTGGTGCCTAGGGCACCAAAAGCCCTAGGCACTTCGCAGGCTCGAGCTTTGCTGGCCGCAGAGATTAGCAAAGGGCCTGGGTACTCAGGAAGTGACTATCTGAGGCCTGTCGCAGGTTCCCCTTCTTTGCCTCGGAGGTGTCTCCGTTAACAGCTTCTCGTGGTATTTCTCATTATACTCAAAAGCCGATGCCCGTTTCCTTGTTTTGAAAAGCAGAGTGTGTGGCAATGTGGCTCTGAGGAAAGCCCTGGTGTTGGGGCTGGGGAGGGTGTGGTGGGAGGAACTCACATCGCGGCTTACTCAACTGTGAGATCTTAATTCGGAGGCCCCAGAGCCACTATGCTCCTGGGCAGCAGTGGTGACAGCCATGGCGGCACAGCCTAGAGCCTGGAATGGTAAGCACGGGCACAGCTGCATACTGCGAGGGGATTCGCATGGAGGTGAGAGCTCAGGGGTCGGCACCTGGCTGCGTGTCGGCAGTGTGGGACAGGGCAGGTAGCCAGACAGCACTGGGGATGGGACAGCCAGCTTTGGCCTAGCCTGAGCCGGGTCAGGTTTGGGAAGCATTTGGACTCTACGGCAGGCTTGAGGGCTTGGCCCCAGGGTTGGCAGGAAGCTAAGAAATGTGATTATCCCCTGCAGGGCAACATGCTATCCCTGGGCAAAAGCTTGCTTGACTGATTTCCAAACCAGCCCTCTCGCAGCCGGCCCTCCCCCAGCTGGCCAGCTACAAGACCCAAGCCTGCAGCTCAACGCGAGCCAAGCGTTCAGAGTAGCTCGGGCTGCAGAAGAAAGGAATTTCCTCCTGTGGCAGCCTGGGAGGGAGCTCTTCTTCACCAGCCCCACCTCCAGCTTTCCCATTGCGGAGCCTAGGGGTGGAGCAGCAGCATTCTTTTTTCATTCCTACAGCTGCGTCTTCCAGCCCTGTAGCCTAGACACTCCCAGTGGTGCAGACCACTGAAGCACCAGGCAACACCCTAGCTTTTTTGTCTGGTCACACGAGCTGTGGCCTCCCAATAAATCAGGCCCGGACTTAGAAGACAGAGCAGTGTCACAGCAAATCAAAGTCCCATGCACAGGGTGGGCTCAGCCCAGCTTCTACCCCTCCAGCTCCCTCCCTGGCTGGCCAAAGGATAGAAGTCCTGCTGATTAAAACTCTTCCCTGAATGTTGGCAGCTCAGCACCTAGTGCAGAGCCTGGTATGTACACAGGAGCTACCCAGTAGAGTTCTCTTGGATGGATGCATGCATTCGTGCATGGATGGATAGATGCATGGATGCATGGATGGAGACATGGATGAATTAACATGCTCTGCATATTGTCTTTGCTGTACCTCTTACTCCCAAAGCCCTAAAACTAAAACTTGTCAACTTATCACTTTAGAGCCTTCTATGAGCAGGCACTTATGTACCCACTGATCTTCCCCACTAAGAAAAGATGATGAGTAAAACCAACCAGGGCTTTCCTAACGGAGAATGGCCTCACAGCCTTGCCTTGGCCTTCTGGGATGAATCATCCTGCCTCAAGAAGCAAGAGCATAAGGGTGGGCATCAGACACACTTAGTTCACATCTCAACCCTGCTATTTCCTTCCTATGTAACCTTTGTCAAAAGTCACTTCACCTCTCCAAGATTTAGTATTCTACTCTGTAAAATGGGGCTAAAAATACCTACTCAGCAGAGTAGCGAGGAATAAATGAAAAAATATGTTAGGTTGAACCCAATGAAATTGCCCAAAGCATTTGAATACTAGCAATTCTGTATGCTTAAACCTAATATATAAAGTGCTTTATAAAGTATAAAGTACTATAATAAGTAGCCCTATGTAAGTATTCATTATTCTTAAGACAGATAGTTTGAAAGTCACAGACTATTGTTTTTGCAGTAAGTGACTAATCCCTTTCATCAGAATACAGGTCAAACTAACAGAAGAAGCCAATTCTCTGCCAATCATGGGCTCCAGACATTTCCTGGAGCATTTTGGCTTGGGAAATGGGGACCAGGTATTTTTAGGAGACTAGACTGCTTCACAGAAAGCGATGGAAGTGAGCAGCAGAGTGACTCGTGAGAGCTCCTACCTGGAAATGGTTCACCCACAAAAGCACAGTAGGAGGTGGCACGTTGTCCTGCCCCAGGTGGCAGTGTTCCCTCCCTAGCTCCAGTTGCAAGGCAGAGGCTGCCTAAGACAGACCCTCCCTCCCAGGGGGCAGAGCCACAAGGGTCCCAGGCCACCATGCACCTGGAGGAAACTGAAAGTAGCTGCCTGCCAGCTTTTCCCTCCTTCGTGGCAGCTGCCAATCCCAGATAGTTCCTCTTGACCTAGCAAAGGCCTCAGCCTGATGGAGCTTGGGTTCAGAACTGATAGTTGCAGTGGCCACAGTTGGGAGGACCCTCTCAACGTTCTGTACATGTGCTCCTCAATCCCGATGCTAGCTGTAAAGGTCGCTGGGATTTCAGGCCAGAAGGGACTGGGAAGAGTCAAGAGAAATGCTTGTCAAGATTGGCTGTGCCTCAGATGCTGGCATCCCGGACCAACAGGGACCACTGAGGCACTAAACAAACAGCTATAGAGTGCCTTCTCCGTGTTTCCCATCGACGGCACAACGGTCATTTTGGGTAGGACAGTTCTTCGCTGTACAAGACTGTCCCATGCGTGGTAGCACATTTTGCAATGGGTAGCAAGATAAGGGTAGAGAGCACCCTGGAAGCCTGAGAGCCAGGTGATTCCCAGCTGCCAAGGCTCAGGAGAAGGGCCCAGGCAGAGTGGTGGCCTCTCCACAGCTCCAAATGGCATCTTGGAGGTAACTTCTTCAACTAGATGCTCCATAACTAGCCTGATGGCTGTGAGCTGCCCTGTGAGCCTGGCACCTAGGTGATCTTGGTCACACCCATGTAGACATGTACAGTTGCTCTGACAGCGCCTGGGAGCTGCAGGGAGAAAAGCCAGGGAAGACACCCTCCAGGATCTGCCCACGGGCAGACAGTGAGCTGTGCTGCTCTGGGCCCCGAAGCCCGGCCTGCGGCAGAGGGTGTCCGCGGCGAGTGGGGCCGGCTTGGCCAGTGCCCAAGTGCCAGTTTCCCCGCATCAGCCGGGACGGACATGGGATGTGTGTAATTTGTTCAGGGAAGTGTGAACATCCAATTCGAGCTGCAGTATAGACTTCACATAGCACAGAAGTGCTTGACTGGGAGTTCGTGTACTTAGAAGAGGGAAAAAAATTACAACTTTATCTTCACTAACCTCTAATTGAAATTTAGCTCTTCTTACATCGTGAACACAGGCGGCACACTGCAGTAGCATTAGCGGCGCCTGCTGCTCCAGATGTCTCGAATCACTGCTCCACTTGTGACTGCTTTGAAATTGCGGCAGTTATTGGACCCGCCACCAGATCATGTTACTGAATGTGTTCATAATGAAATGTATATTACTATAGTGCAAATCTGAAAACATATGTATTGATAACTCTAAATACAATTGACTTCCTTCGTAATCCTATGTATTTTATTTTATGCTCGTAAAAATATTCTGAGAAGGAGCCCACAGGTTTCATCAGACTCCCAAAGGAATCCAAGCCATGAAAACTTTAAGAAACCCTGGATGAGAGGGTTGACAGGAAGTCAGGCTGATTGGGGTCAAGAGGGAAGGCCTTGAACGCAAGGAGACAGAGCATGGGCTTGTGTTCTGTGGGCATCGAGGCAATGCTAAAGGTTTCTAAGATGATCTGAGGTCTCCAGCTTGGGATTCATCAACGGAAGTAGAGAGGTCAGGAGGAAGAGGCATTAGGGTAGTGGGAGAGGTTTCTGTTTTGAATATATTAAAGTGGAGGCCAAGAAAAATGTGGACGTCCGGGGGAAGATGTCCACTGGGCTCTGGGAAATGCAAATGGGCAGAGTGGGAGAGTGGCCATGGCAACAGAAAAATTTGGGGGTCATCCTCTGAGATGGTCACAGAAGCATTTGGCGTAATTGTGGTCACCAATGGAGAAAGGGCAGTGAGAGAAAGGGGGCCAGGGCAGAGGACTGTCATACGCCGACTTCTCCAGGAAACATTTAGAGACAGAGATTCGCATGCAAGAGGTGAGTCGGGGACGGCCTTCTCAAACAGCACATGTGGAGAGTAAGAGAAACAAGATCGGTCAGAGGCAGGAGTTAACCTGTGATGTAGTCCCATCGGAGACCTCAGCCCCTTCCATGGGAAGCTCTGGAGATAGGATGGCGCTTCACATGGTCCCAGGTAGCTGGGCCTTTCTTCTGCTCCCTCCCCAAGTCTATTGACTAGATTTTGGATTCGGGTTGCCCCCCAGCAAAGGTTGTTACCTTGGAGAAGGACTCAAGTGTTAGCCATCAGCCAGCACCCCTGGCAGCTGGGACAATGAGTCGTTGAGTAGGTCAAGGTCTACTGTCCCAGCCCTGCAGGAAATGCAACTGCCCCTGCCCCCACCCTGCAGGCCTCTGGGCAAGTCCCTCCGTGCTGCTCATAGCCGTTATAGCAGTCCCGGGGACGGGACGCCCGGAATTTGAGTCCTTGATGCCTGTAGTTCAGAGTCCTCAGCGTCCCCTCCAGCCTCTCCCATTTGGGGCTAAGCTAGGTGGGATGGGGTTGGGAGAAGTTGGTGTGAGTGGAGCTGTTGCTTATCCTCTGCACAGTTTGTTTATAAGAGGTTACCAAAGTAAGCAAATCAACCACTGCAGAAACAGGCTCTGTGGCTTCGGCGTCCCTCCCTTCCTTTTAGGGTGACCCACATCTCAAAGAGGAGATGTCACCACAATTGAGGTTAGAGCCCTGCTCACAAGGCCTGTGGGCTGCCCAGGAAACGTGATACTGTTAGAGCTGCAAAGTGAAAAAAGTTGCGTTTCATTTTGAGAGAAATGTAAAAACTTAAATTTAACGGTGACTTTCATGTTCTTACACCTAAAAAGCAAACCAAATAGCAGCTGAACTGACTAAGCATAAACGCCTCCAACCTTTGAAATTTAGAGTAGCTTTAGGAAACTTGAATCCAGAAAAATTCATGCATTCATTCATTCAATCATTCATTCCAAATAAAAAATAAGTTCTGAGTTTGCAAAATGATAGGCTGAAAGACCAAGCATGGCCTGAACGCTAGTTTTTTTTTTCTGCACAGTTTTAAAAATAATTTAAGTTAGTTGCCAATGCACTTTTTAAAAAATTATAAAATCTGGCCCCAGTGGACACATCAGCTAAAACTGAGGAGTGCTGCCCCCTTGTGGCTGGGCATGGAGCTCCCCAGTTCACCGCAGGCCCCTCTAGCCTGCTTCTCGCCTCAGCGCTCCCTGCCTGGGCTCTGCCGGCGTTTGTGTGCATGGGGCCACAATGATGGACGATGTTGCCTCTCCGCTCACAGGGCTGTCTCCTCTGCCCTCACAGGGCTCCCCATCTAGTAGGGAGGAAGACCCATGTGCACCAACAGACAGAAGACAAAGTCCTGGGGGGCCTTGGGCTCCGGGAGTGACCCATGTGGTCAAATGAAGTTGGGAATGTGTCGCAGAGAGATTCTAGGAGCACAGGTATGCCTCCACTAGGTGGGAAGGAGGGCAGGAGTGGGGGAAGGGGGCATTCCGGAGCAAAGAAACGGTGAGATGCAAGTGAGCGGTGCTTGTAAAGGCAGCAGCGTGGGAGAACTGGAGAGGAGGCCGGGGCCAGACTGCGGAGGCCTGGTTTGCCAGGCTGAGGAACTGGCATTTTATCCTGGCGGTTTTGAGGTCGAGGGGCGAGCTGATCTGACTTGTGTATCTAGAGGATGACTCCGGTGGCCCTGTGGAGGCTGGATTGAAAGAGAACAAGATCCGAGGGAGGAAGAGCAGCAGGTAGGAGGTACTTAAAATGGTTTAGGTGAGAAGAATAGGGCTTTGATTTGGGAAAGTGCCAGTGAGTGGAGGCAGAAACGGATTCGAGAGGGATTTAGGAGGCTGGATTGACAGGTCTTTGGCAGTTCCTCAAGGCGGAAGGGGAAAACCTGCACGCCGTGGCACGCTGGTGCGCGCCGTGATCCTAGCCGCAGCAGTAGCTGCCCTGTGTTCAGAGTTCTGTGACACTTGCAGCACTTGCTCATCCATTAACTGACCCCAGTCTCAAAACCGAAGACCCTGATCTGCCACCAATGCACAAGGCTTCATGCCGCACTCACTAGGTGCCAGGCAGAGGGCTGAAGTGTTGCCTTCGAATTCACTCACTGAATTGTCGCAACTGCCCTAGGAAGTATATATTATTCTTACACCTTTTTACAGTGAGGAAACTGAGGCTCATAGAGGTGATGTGAGTTTCCCGGAGTCACATAGCTAATAAGTGACAGAGCAAGGATTTGAACCCACGCAGTTGGCTCCAGAGCCTATGCTCTGCTGCCTGTGCGGACCGAAAGAGTAGTCAGCAAGCACACAGACCTCACGCAGATCGACCTGAGTGAACTGCATGAGGCTAGCGACATGTGCGCCCCGCACATTGCTCCCGTGAGCATCTAGACGTGAAACCTGAGGCCTCGGATGGGCTCTCAAGTTTTGGGAACTTAAGGAGACACAGGCCAGGCAGGGAGGAGGGAAAAGCTGAGCCCGGGTCCCCAGCACAGTGGGCAATGAAGGAGAGTAGTCAGGTGGCACTGCATCCTGTCCCTACCCCAAACCATAGATCCTCCAATAGCTTTCAGTTATGCTGAGCATCAAATCCTAGTTCCTGACTGCAGCCTGCAAGGCCCTGAAGTACCGTGGCTTCTGTTCACCTCTGTGACATCTTTTCTTGCCATGCTCCCCCTCACTCACACCCCACAGATGCGCTGGCTCCTTTCAGTCATTCTGTCCCACCCCAGGGCCTTTGCACTTGCTGTTTCCTTTGCCAGTCATGCTCTTTTTTCTCTCTTTGCATGGCTGGCTCCTTCTTACCATTCAAATCTCCTCTGCTTCAGTGGGAACTCCCTGAGGGCGGGGACTGTGTTTGTCCCGTTCACTGTTGTATTTCCCCGGTACACAGAAAGGGCTCAATAAGTATTTGTTGAATGAATGAATGATTTGGGCACCTGCTGTGTGTCAGGTACTTTACAAATATTAATTCATTTAATCTTCAAAACATCCCTGTGAGTTAGGTGTGACTGTTATCCTCATTTTGTAGATGAGGCACAGGGAGGTGACATGACTTACCCAAGGTCATGAGGCTTAGGAAGAGACAGAGCTGGGACTTAACTCCTGACTTATGCTGGCTGCCCTATGACACATAGCTCCAAATTGTGCATTCAAGCAGGGCCTTAATGGAGAAGGTCCAGGGCTCTGTCCTTCCACGTGCTGCTTCAGATGGCTGCCTTGGACTTCCCCAGGAAGGAATGGAAGCAATTCTGGTGGCCTCTCAGCTGAGGTTGTTAACTGCTCTGGTTATTCCACCTTTTCATTCTTGTTTATTAAAAACTCCACAGATTTGGTCAGGAACAGTGGCTCGTGCCTATAATCCCAGCACTTTGGGAGGCGGAGGAAGGAGGATCACTGGAGGCCAAGAGTTTGAGACCAGCCTGTGCAACATAGTGAGACCCCATCTCTACAAAAAATAGAAAAATTAGCCAAGTGTGGTGGCTCGCACCTGTAGTCCCAGCTACTCGGGAGGCTGAGGCAGGAGGATTGCTTGAGCCCAGGAGTTCAAGGTTGCAGTGAGCTATGATCATACCACTGCAATCCAGACTGAGTGACAGAGTGAGACCCTGTCTCTTAAAAAAAAACAAAAACCCCACGGATTTGGAGAAGTGCCTCAGAAAGCAAAGCGGGGTTCCCTGCTCAGTGAGAAAGTTGCCACATTCCAGTGGGAGATGCTGCTGAACCCCACAGGCCTGAGCATCCCCAGGAAGATGCCGGGAACAGAGGGACAAAATGTTTCCCTCTGACCCCAATGTGTTTTCTCCACCAGCTTCTAATTTGCCTAGATGCCTAGATCCCTGCTACTCAGAGTGAGGTGTGAGGACCAGCAGTATCACCAGCGATGCAGAATGTCAGCACACACCCCCGCCGCCTGCTGAATCAGAAGCTACGTTTTAACAAGATCCCCAGGGGGGTCAATGATTCCTGTGCAGAAAAAGTTCGAGAAGCACTGGCCTAGAGGGAGCCTCAGAACGACCTCCTCCTCATCAGACTGGGAGCTCCCTAAGGGTAAGGGCTGTAGTCTGTTGTCACATCCTCAGGGCCCCTGCACAGTACAGGACGCCTAGTAGGTACTCAGTAACGTTTGTTGAATGAGTAAATTTGTGAAGGAATCTAGTCACGTATAGCCAGCTGAGGCACAGATAGAAGTCCTGCCCCTCCTGCGGCCCCTCCTGCAAGCTCTCCAGCGAGAGGCCAGCCCCAGCCCTAGGATCTCGCTCCTGGCCTGCGGTCCCTTGAGGGAGGCTCAGCGACAAGGAGTTTGTTTATATAGGCACCAGACTCTGGACAGGACACTTAACAGGCTTGACCTCTCCCTGTTCCTTCCATCCTTCCACCCCAAAAACCCCAAGGAGAAAGTTCTGAGGTGCCCACGCTGTTTGTTGCTCTCTTCACTGAGGGCATGGCCTCCTCAGCACACGTGGCCACCGCAGTCCCTGTGTCACTTCTCAGATAGCCCCCTGGAAATCCGAGTCCCTCCCAAAGTGCAGGAGGTACTGCCAGGTGCTGGCTACCAAGCCCTTGCTGCCTGTGGAACCAAAATAAACCCCTGTTGACATGGAAACGGGTTGAATTATTTTAAGAAAAAAATTGTTCCTTCATTAAGTCGTGTTGTCATGGCAACCAGAATTAGGAAAGTAACTTGGCCATGGAGGTTATGTGCGATGTTTTGGGACTGAGACTTTTTAGAATAGTGAAGGCAATTTGTAAGCGCATCTCCCCAGTCCCCGGCTGTGCCCAGAGAAGGGGGACAAAGGCCAGTGCAGGGTGCAGCCGCCCCACCTGGGTGGGCTCGTGCAGGGTGACTGGGGCCACTCCGGGGGCCCTGCCTGTGGTGATGTAGGCTGAGGCCATAAGGGACTGCGTCAGAAAGGAAGCTGAGTGGGACGTGCAGACCAGAGATCCGGCACTGTCCGGCGTGGAAGCTGGCCCTCCACCTGTCGCAGGAGTGTCCCAACTTCCTGTGATTAGCGGAAGGCAGGAGGGTTAAAGGAAAATACCAGTGGCTACCCTTCATTGGGTCTTTGCACTGAGCTGAGTGCTTGGCACGCTCACCTTTAATCCTCGAAACAACCCCGTGAAACATTATTATTATCTTGATTTTGCAAATACAGAGACTGAGTCTTAGCTCAGAGAGGTGACTTGTCCAAGGTCACACAGTGCAGAGCTGGGAGTAGAATCCTATGCTCCACTTGTAGCCTCTGATGCAAAGTCAAGGGGCTATTAATAGCTGAAACACAGAACCGTACTGTTACGCCCACATTCATTCATTCATTTAAAAATCCTTGGCCGGGCGCGGTGGCTCACGCCTGTAATCCTAGCACTCTGGGAGGCCGAGTCGGGCGGATCGTTTGAGCTCAGGAGTTTGAGACCAGCCTGAGCAAGAGCGAGACCCCTTCTCTACTAAAAATGGAAAAAAAATTTTTCAAAACAAAATAATAAAATAAAATAAAAATCCTTTGTCAAGCACCCGCTCTGTGCCAGACCCTTAGGAGAACCCAGACACTTGCTTTTTGCCTTCAGGGAGTCTAAGGACGCTTCTGAGCGGTGGAGGAACTTTGCAATAAGACGAGTATGGATATGAGCTGACCCAGACAGGCTGCCGGGCAGTGCGGAGCTGAGTGCCCAGACCTTACTAGCGAGTGAGCCGCAGATCCCCTCTCCTCACAGGGGCGCTGCCCCTCCTTTCTGGACTCCCTCTTCCTTCCAGCTATTCCAAAAGGCTCCCCAGACTCAGGAAACACTGGCCTTTGGAGTGGGAAGCAGAGAGGTTGAGGGGCTCAAGATAACAGAGGAAAGGGGCGGGAGCGCCTGGAACTCCAGGGTTAGGAAGTTGCTTTGGAGGAAAGGAGAAGAGCCACAGGGGCCAACCTAAGTTGAGTTGTCCTGCTTCCTGCTCTGCTACTCTGAGAAGTGCATCATGAACCTTGGCGGCGGCAGGGTTTAGCAGGCTGCTGTGAGGCGTTTTGGACCCCTAGGAAGAGCAGGCCCCATCCCGCTAAGCTTGGCCATTGTGTGCCAAGTTCTAGGCATTTCTTAAAACATAGCAAATTCTGTTGCTTCTTTTGAAATTTTCAGTTAGTATTAAATGAATAGCGCTGAAGCCTTTGCCCCCTTCTCTTTCTAGCCTTGAATAGGCTACTGTCGTGAGATTATCACCATCCTGTTGTGCGCCTGCTTGCTTGGTGTTATGCGGCTGTCACGTGGGCTGAGGCCTGCTGAATGGGGGCCTAAGAAAGAGCCCCATGCCCACCCTAAGACAAAGCCTGCAGGATCAGCATCCCGGGACCCCAGCAGCCCAGGCGTAAGGCCCACCTGGAGGCACCCTCACACCAGCAGACCGCAGTCAGGGCTCACCACTGAGCGCAAAGGGGGTCCAGTCAGGACCCCCCACACATACTCTGGGTCTTGTGCAGTTTTCAGTAGGGGAGTAAAATTTGCCACTGATTGAACATCTCTATTCTCATTTAATCCTCTCTATGAAGTAGATACTATTTTTCCCATTTTATATTTAGAAGGTAAAACAGTGGCTTTCACAGGGGTAATGACATACCCAAGTTCACACAGTCTGGAAGTCACAGAGCTAGGATTAAGAACTGCAGCATTTCTCATCCCTCATTGCTTCCTAGGCCAGAAGAACCATCCAGAAAACTGCATTATGGCTCTGTCAACTGCCTCAGTAGCACCTGCCAAGCAGTATTTACATCTAGCCCAGTGTTACCAAACACACCGCCCATTGGAATCACCTAGAGATATGTGATTAAGAAACCATAAGTGTTTTTGCAGATAAATTAACTGCCAAATTAATTGGGTTGGGAAATTAACTGCTATATAGGCTTGAATTTAAGCGTAGGTCTCTTGTTTACTAACTGTGTGACATGGACAATTTACAGAGCCTCTCTCGATCTTAGTTTTGAAATGAAAAATTGTTGTGGAAACTAGAGCTAATGTATGTACGGGGCTCGCCTGATGTCTGACATATAATAGGGACTCAGTAAATGGTTTTTTAAGAATCTAATAAGTTGGAACTAATCAATGGGCACAGAGAGAAGTAAAAGTCATTGGAAATCAAGAAGGGGGAGGGAGGGGTAAAAACCTACCTAACACATACAATGAACACTATTCGAGTGATAGGCACACTAATAACCTGACATAAGCATCATAAAAGCTATCCATTTTACAGAAACATTTGTACCCCCTTAATATTTTAAAATAAAAAAATAAAAAAAACAAAAAGAATCATCTATGGATGCTTTTAAAACAGCCTGGGTTGGAGCCCCATTCCAGACCAAATCAATCAAAATCCCTGAGTGTGGGGTCCACGTATTACTATTTGTACGACCCCCAGATGGTTCTAAGGTGCAGGCAGGGTTGACAACTCCTGGCCACCTGCAGGCCCATGGCCACCCTAGGCCCCCATTTGGGAAGAAAGACAGACTCACTTGTGGAGGAAATGATATTGCATACTCAGGTACGTAACAGTCGTTTCCTGGGCAGCTCCCTGGATCAGGCTGTGGGATTCCAGAAATGACACCCATGGTCCCTCCCCTCAAGAGCTCCTAAGCAGAGGAAAAGACAGAAGTCAACAGGCAGCCACAGCGTGCTACAGTCAAGGCTGCAGCTGGGGTGCTGGGTCTAGGGTCAGGTTGCAGCTGACGGCAGATGGTAAACTCCATCGAAAGCTAAATTGCAGAATTGCAGCAGCAGCAGTTCCATGGTAGCATTTCAGCAGCAGGGAGGGGCTGCCTAGACCCTCTGCATACTCACACTCAGTCCCTCTCAGAATCAGGAGTGGATATCTTCAAAGACAGTTGGCTGAAGTGAGATACACTCATTTATTCATTCAACGTGCGTTTACAGAGCACCTACTATGTGCCAAGCACTGGGGATATGCTGGTGAGCAAGACAAATAAAGTCCCAGACTTCAGAGAGTTCACAGTCCGGTATAGGGCTGACAGAAGGCAAACAATGAAACCGATTAACAAGAAAAGTTTCAAATGGTGGTAAGCGCTACGAAGAAAAGCAAGCAGAGTGGTGTGGCTAGGGTGACTCAGATCGGGACACCATAGCAGGATCAGAGAAGGTCTGAGGAGATGACATCTGAGCAGAGAGCCAAATGAAGGAAGGGAGCAAGCCACGTGACAACCTGGTAGAAGAGTGTTCCAGGCAGAGGAAACAGCCCGTGCGATAGGCCTTGAAGTGGGAATGGACCTGGCATGTTTGAGGAACAGCAAAAAGTCGCCTGTGATGGGAAAAGAGCCAGCAAGGAGCGTGGTGGCAATGAAGCCAGGCAGGGGGCAGAGGCCAGATCATTCAGGCCTTATAGACGGATCTTGGCAAGGGCTTTGCGCTGTAGCCCAGTGTGATGAGAAGCAGTGGGAAGCTGCGCTGGGGAGCAAGAGGATGTGATTTACTTCTTTCCTTATATAATTATAATTCACATACCGTACAATTCACCCATTTAAAGCATACAATTCAGTGGTTCTTCAGATAGTCCCAGGTATGTGCAACCATCACAACTATCTAACTTCAGATCGTTTTCATTATCCCAAAAGGAAACCCTTTACCCATTAGCAGTCACGCTCCACTTCCGCCAACCCCCACCCTCCCCAGCTGCTAGTCACCACTAATCAACTTTCCGTCCCAATGGACTTGCCTATTCGGACATATCATAGAAATGGAGTCATAGAATGTGTGGCCTTTTGTGACTGATTTCTTTCACTTGGCATACAGTTTTTGAGGTTCCTCCATGATGTAGTCAGGATCAGAACTTCATTTCCTTTTTATTGCCAAATAATGTTCCATTGTACGGATATACTGATCACATTTGGCCTATCCATTCATTTATTGATGGACATTTGGATTGTTGCCACCTTTTGGCTATTATATATAATTCTGCTGTAAGCATTCGTGTACATGTTTTTGTGTGGACATCTATTTTCAGATCTCTTGGGTAGATACCAAGGAGTGAAATTGCTGGGTCATCTGGTAACTCTCTGTATAAACTCTATGTTTAATCATTCGAGGAACCGCCAGCCTATTTTCCATAGTGGCTGCACCGTTTCACATTCCCCCCAGCAGCGTATGAGGGTTCCAACTTCTTCACCTCGTATTATCTCATTTCTGATTCTAGCCGTTTACCTAATGGGTATGAAGTGGGATCTCATGGTGGTTTTGGTTTGTGTTTCCATGATGGCTAATGATGTTGAACATCTTTTCAGGTGCTTATGGGCCACTTATATTTTGTGGAGAAATAGCTATTTGGATGCTTTGCCCATTTTTGAATTAGGTTATTTATCCTATTATTACTGAGTTGTAAGAGGGCTTTATTATAGTCTAGATACAAGTTCCTTTTCAGATATATGATTGGCAAATATTTTCTCCATTTGTGTGGGTTGCCTTTTCGGTTTCTTGATGGTGGCCTTTGAAGCACAAAAGATTTTAACTTTGATGAAGCCCAGTTTATCAGTTTATCTATTTTTTTTTCTTTTGTTGCTTGTGCTTAGATGCAGTGGCATATCTAAGAATCAGTTGCCTCAGCCCTGAGTGACCTTTGAGAACGGTTCCCCTGGCTGCTGTGTGGGAAAGAGATGGGAGGCGGAGCTGCAGAGTCCCAAGCGAGAGCAGGGGTGCCTCCTGTAGTGAGGGGAGCCCTGTGCACAGCTTGCCCACTCCCCTGAGGACCAAATGCAGAACGCTGCAGTGGCCCGGACCCAGGCGCAAACACTGACATGCTGGCTTCATTTTCTTGCATTTCTTTCATACCAATCCCATTTCCTGCTCCTTTTCTGGTTCGAACCAGGCTGGGCAATTCAGACATGTGGAAAGACAGGCTCAGGGCCAGGTCAAAGGTGATCTGGATGGCTTCGGGGTAGCTGAGGAAGAGCCCCTGTCACATGCACTCAATGTGGGTCCTGAAAAGAGGCCACTCCTCTTTCTGAGCCTCAGTTTCCACCTCTCTCCTGCGTGAGGGGCTGGACTAGGCCTCTGGCTGCCGACAGGCTTCTGAGTCTTCACTTCCCCATTTTCACAGTGCGGCTTAACGTAGCTGGCAGAAAATATTTATTGTGGTAGCACGAGAAAGTTGAAGCAAACCACAAAACAGTATTTATAGTTTGATCCCATCTTTGTTTGGCATAGAAAAATTTCCAGAAAGCTATATCCAAGGTATCAACAGTGGTTGTCTCTGGCGTGTATAGGATAATGAATGTTATTTTCTTCTTTCAGTTTGTATGTTCTGATTTTTAACTGTGATAAACACGTTTTGCTTTTGTAATAAGAACAAGAAAGAAAAGCATAACAGAAAAAAAAATACAGCTGACCATTTTTTTTAAGAGAAAAAATGCCTGCAAGCTGTGAGCAGGCAAAGGGGGTGGGAAAGGTAGCAGCGCCACCCACCCCCCGGGGCGGGCCTCTGAGCTGCGCGGAGCCCACGGGAGAGCGTGGTCGACGTGACTTGCAAACTGCAAAGGGCCCTCCCTGCCAAGGGAGGTTGGGGACCCCAGGGAGCCAACTCTGAGGTGAAGATTAGTGTGCAGGGAGTTTATTAGGCAGGCTCTTGGGATCCACAGCTGTGGAAAGTGGGTGAGGAAGCAGAATTGGACAGAGGAGGTAACGTAAACAGCAACAAAGGCCTCGATCAGTTGAGGGGGAAGCTCTGGAGCTGAGACGGCCCCTTGGAGTTGCCCTGAGTTTGGGTGAGGGAGCTGTCCTGGGAAGGAGGTGTGACATTGGACAAGGCAATCCCCAAAGAGGGCTGACAACAAAATGGCAGCTCTGCCAATGGGAAAATAAGTTGTTTATCCCTAAGGTGGAATCTGGGTGGCACATCACAGTGTCCCCTGTAAGGGCACTGCCTGGTGGAGGTGACCTCTCTAAGGGGCAAGGCCATAGGCAGATATAAAGGGGATTTGGTAAAAGGAAAAACCCATTTTTGAACTCGGAGGCCTGGCTTCACCCACCACTCTCAGTTCTGATCTGCATTCCTGATTTGTCTCCTCAGGCAGTGACCTTTGAGGGCCATCGATGGGCCAGCCTCTAGTTTAGGTGCTTCTCAGGATCCAAAACATTGTTCTAGACTTTGTCTTCTGTAATTCTTTAACTGCGCTGGAACACAGTTGCCGTGGAAGTATTATCGGCCCCACTTTGTCAGTGAAGAAACCCAGGTTCAGAGAGGAAACACAGCGAGGTCTCAAAGCCGGGTCTGTCCAACTCCGGATCCCGCCTTCTTTCCCAAACTTTCAAGCCATTTGTTTTGTGGTCAAATGGACAAATCTGCTCCTCCTCGTTAACACTGAACCAGTTTGTTCCCATGTCCTGCAATCCATTTTCAAATGAGCTAGCCTCAATCCTGCAGATCACAAAGTCATATTTGACTTAGTTGATGCAACAGAAAGGGTCTCTTACTACCCTAGAAAGCTGCTCTCTTTGGAGGGGGCAGAGCTTTCTTCCACCAATGACAAGCCTGAATCTCCCCAAGTTTGGGGGGACGTGAGAGGCTGCAGGCAGTCTGGCTGAGTTAATCCTGAGTTAATCTTATTAACCTGTGAGATCAATTGGCTACAGGCGCCAGGCAAATGACAGCACAGGCATTAATTCAGCAGCGGCAGAGGCCACCTGACAGCCAGGGACTGATTTATCAGGCCTTTTAATGGATGGGATTGCATTTAGCTAATTGAGTCTGGGGCTGGCACGAATAAGACAACCCTCTTGCGATGTGGAGCTGCTCAGTGGAAGTCCTGCCAGTGCAGGGGGAAGGGCGAGGGAAGGAGACGAGAAAGCAGATGACAAGTAATGGCCCATTCCTGGCCACTATAAGGACTGGTGTTGGGTTCCAGGTACCTAACCTGTGTGCTACTAGTGTAGTGTAGGGCAGTGTTTCCCAAGATGTGATCCTTGCACCGGCAGCATCCAAGTTTTAACAGGCCCTCCAGGGAATCCAGATGCACACTGAAGTTTGAGACCCCCTGGAGAAGTTATGAGCACAAAATCTGATACTGGGCACTCTGGGTTTCTTGATACGGCCTTGGACAAGCCATCTAACCTCTCAGTGTCTCAGTCTCCTCATCTGTAAAATGAAGGAAATAATAGTACCTGCTTCATAGGATTGTTGTGAAGATTAAATTTATAGAGCACCTACAGCAATGTCTGGGACATAGGGAAATATATACATATGTATGTAACAACTGTTGGAAATCATGGAACCTGGAACTTCCATCTGCTCCCTCAGCATGACAGTGATTCTAACCGGATCATAAAGTTCCCGTGATTTGATATGTAAAAAATATGGAGGCCGGGCACGGTGGCTCACACCTGTAATCCTAGCACTCTGGGAGGCCGAGGTGGGCGGATTGTTTGAACTCAGGAGTTCAAAACCAGCCTGAGGAAGAGCAAGACCCCGTCTCTACTAAAAATAGAAAGAAATTAATCGGACAACTAAAAATATATAGAAAAAACTAACTGGGCATGGTGGTGCATGCCTGTAGTCCCAGCTACTCGGGAGGCTGAGGCAGAAGGATTGCTTGAGCCCAGGAGTTTGAGGTTGCTGTGAGCTAGGCTGATGCCACGGCACT
>CAUYSK010107173.1:0-42591 GCA_963575035.1 Avahi laniger
TACTTCACTTAGTAGAATGAGTTCCAGCTCTATCCAAGAGAATACAAGAGGTGCTACATCATCATTGTTTCTTAAAGCTGAATAGTACTCCACGGTATATATATAACACATTTTATTAATCCACTCATGTATTGATGGACATGGGTTGTTTCCACATCTTTGCAATTGTGAATTGTGCTGCTATAAACATTCGGTGCAGGTGTCTTTTTTATAGAGTGCCTTGTGTTCCTTTGGGTAGATGCCCAGTAATGGGATTGCCAGATCAAATGGTAATTCTACTTGTATCTCTTTAAGATATCTCCATATTGCTTTCCACAGAGGTTGCACTAATTTGCAGTCCCACCAGCAGTGTATGAGTGTTCCTACCTCTACGCATCCACGCCAACATTTGTTGTTTTGGGTCTTTTTGATAAAGGCCAGTCTCACTGGAGATAAGTGATATCTCATTGTGGTTTATTATTATTATTATTATTATTCCAAGGTATTGTGAGGGTACAAACATTCTAGTTACACTTTATGTCTTTGCCTCACCCAAATGCAGGTTAAAGGCGTGCCCTTCCCTCCCTTTAGCACTCCCCATGTCCTTTAGTTGTAGATTTGTCCCTCCATCTCCCTACTCCCTGGAGAGTATTTCTGCCATGTGATCACCCTAGTGTTGATCAGTTAGTACCAATTTGATGGCGAGTACAAATGGATCCCATTCTTCTGCTCTTGTGTCCGGAGACATGAGGCCCGGCAGCCGCTTATTCAAGATGGCCGTGAGCCATGTGGATCTGCCTGATTACCTAAAATGGCCAACCAAGCCTGCACATTTACAAAAGCCCGAGAAAAGAGCTTGTAAGTTTCCATTTACCCAGTGTGACGTAACCCTTGGGCGGCCTGCACGTGTAAATCTCCATGGTAACTCCCGCCTTGGAAAGTACCACCTAAGTACTTCCTCCTTCTGTCCTATTTAAGCCTCTGCCCTACTGCCATTAAACGAGACTTGATCAGAGTCCTGTCTTGTCTCCATTTCTTGTGTCTTGCCTTTCCCATTTCCCACTCCCTCCTCCCAAATACCCACAAATAACTGGTTCCACGGGTCCGGACACCCTAGATGACAGTATCACCGCCCTCTTCAGTTGTGACAATTAACAGTGTCTCTAGACATTGCCAAATGTCTCCTGGGAAGCAAAATTGCCTTGGTTGAGAACGATGGGTCTACCGAATATAGAATTCTAATTGGTTATTATTTTCATTTAGCACATTTAGGATATAATTTCATTGTCATCTGGTTTCCATTATTACCATTGAAAAGTCAGCTGTAATCTAACACTGTATTTTCTGGTTACATTAAGTAGTTATTTCCATAGTTTGTTCATATATTTTTTTCTTTTCTTTCTTTCTTTCTTTTTCTTAATTTCTTTCGTTTCTTTCCTCTCTTTCTTTTCTTTCTCTCTCTTTCTTTCTTCCTTCCTTCCTTCTTTCCATCCTTCCTTCTTTTTTTCTTTCTTTCTGCTCTCTCTTTTTTTTTTAGACAGGATCTCACTCTGTCATCCTGGGTAGAGTGCAGTGGCATCATTATAGCTCACTGCAGCCTCAAACTCCTGGGCTCAAGCAATCCTCCTGCCTCAGTCACCCAAGTAGCTGGAACCACAGGCACAAGCCACCACGCCTGGCTAATTCTTTCTATTTTTGGTAGAGACAGGGTCTCACTCTTGCTCAGGCTGGTCTCAAACTCCTGATCTCAAGTGATCCTCCCGCCTCAGCTTCCCAGAGTCCTAGAATTATAGGTGTGAGCCACCATGCCCAGGCCTCAAATATTTTTTCTTCCCTTCTGTGACTGTATCTCTATAATGCCACCATTCACAAGTGAATCATACGATTAGTGTCAAATATATCTTGTTTTTCCATACAGTACAGCAAAGAAGGATATCAGCTAGAGGAAGCAAAGAACTGGATGGATGATTCGACCATCTGCCAAAAATTAAATTCAAATAAGATATCAGTAACAAGTACAATCAAACAGAAATAAATAGGATAATTTCCTCCTCCCAAAAGACTGACAACCAAATTGAATGAAACTAAGGAAAGGAAGAATGTCCCCACCAGTCAAGTGTGGAGCTCATGGAAGCAGAAACAAGTACAGACACCAAGTGAAGCCACTCAAGGATATTTGACTACATTAATGGGCTATTTTATTAAATGGGTAGTTGGCAGGAAAAAAAGTTTATTCAGTAAGTTGGCAACAAGAAGTTAAAGAGAGAAATTAGGTAGGTCATTAAGACACCATCCTACCTGATCTTTAGAGCTTGAACATAGCATGAATTGATTGTCTTCAGAGAATTAGAAAAGGTGCCAACACACATGACAAGTGATGGCTAATCAAAGGTGTTTTGTCTCTTTTTGAAACAAAGCTGGGAACAAAGTTTTGTTTTGTTTTGTTTTTTCTTTTTTTTCATGTAGAACTGGTTGGATCAGTAAGATACGGCAGCCCACATCTAGTTTTTTTCCTAATATTTTTGTGTGAATATGATCATACAGAGACAGGCTATTACCAATAAATTTCTAAATTAAAAAGGGGAGTCCTCAAAATAATCAGGAAAAAAAATTAAACAGATGCTATTAAGATCTCTTCTTGTTTTGCTGATCAGTTTATTTCTTCAATCAGTAAGTTAGTGATGCTTTCTTTTCCCTTGCTTGGCAATGTTTTCATCAGATTTCATGGAATATTTCTTTCATAGGAAGCAAGATTTCTAACTAATTAAAACCAAAAACATTTTGAGACTCACTTTATTGCAATATTCCCTTGATTGCGGTAGTCTGAAACCAAACCTGCAATATCTCCACACTGCGCCTGTACTATGTTGCATAGCATGTATAAAAGGGACCAAATATTTTTCTGCAGTAACTCTGCTCCCTAGTGGTATGAAAATATATGTATATGATTATCTCATACTCTTTTTTTGAAATGGCCAAAATGATTACTGAGTAGGGCACACTTTTTGGAGCAAGGAAAAACGAAAGAATGGTTGAGGAAGATAAATAAATTATAATTCAGTGTTCCAACTGTCATATTGCTTGCCTTATTGTTTTCTGTGGGGGTTCTGGGCAGCTTCTGGACCAAGAATTAATACAGACGTTAGGAAAATTGACACATAGGCACCGATAAATAGGAAAAAAAAGGTAATTATGTAGATAGCAAGCAGCAAAAAGTTTCTCCAAAGAGAAGGGCTCAAATTCTGTCTGGAGAGAGATGGAAGGGGTGACTTTGATTTTTATTTGCCTAAAAGGTAGTACTGACTTTCTTGAAAGTTTGCTCAGATATGAGCTAAAAGGCGACAGAAGTGTGAGGCTTGAAAGCTGTCAATGGTCAAACACTAAAAATTGAGGTTTTAAAATTACGCTTATTTTCATATCAGAAATAATCAACATAATATCCATATTTTAAGTGCTGAGATAAAATGATTATTGTGGACTTTTCTACTGAACTATAATTTCTTTTTTTAACTATAATTTCTTAATTAGAATAATTACACTTTGCTTTTTCATAGCATTTCTAAAAGATTTTGCCTTTGTTACCTTGTTTAATCATCACTAAATCTGATACATACTTAGACCCAAATTATTTTCCTTATTAATTAATTAATTTTTTCTCAGGGCTAGTTGTGATAGCACTGCATAACTTTCATTTAAAAAATAGAACTTGGCAATTATCATTCTCTTGAACAAGAATTGGTTTTACAGGCTCTCTGCTGTGCTTAAAGAATTGTCATAAAGTGGCATAAAGGACATTGGAAACTAAGGAGACGGGAGGGTGGCGGGAGGGGGAGGGGGAGGGATAAAAACTTACCTCTTGAGTACAATGTACAGTATTCTGGTGCCCTGCCGTCAGCATTATACAATTCACTCATGTAACAAAAATATGTGCAACCCCTTAATATTTTGAAATAAAAAATATTAATAAAGAAAAAAAGAAAAAAATAGTAAAGTGAATAAACACAGTTTTTAAAAAGAATGTACATATTACAAAGAAAACAGGGCTTAAAAGGAATTGTTAAGAACCATTAGCCTTATTAATATGTTATTTTTTGATGCTGTCAAGGGCATTGGGAACTTCAGTCCTTTGCAGTAGAATTCTTAGCTTGTAGGTGAGCCTGCCTCCAGGCTGGAATAATTTAATCACCTGACTTTCCTGTAACTCTTATTATTTTTGGCTTCATGAGGCAGCATTCATGCACAAGTGGTCTTTTTCCATTCCTTAAAAGTCTTTTGTAGGACACTGATAATCTCGTTTCTTTCCCTAGTCCTCTGCATGATGTGTTCAAAAATCACTGATCCTATCCAGGGTTTATATACAAATAAGTAAGTTACAATTAGGATTTCAATTTTGCTATTGTTTATTTCAAATAATTTGGAATTTAACATTGTGATTTTTTGGTTTAGCAGGAGATAGCTCTCCCCTAAAGCTAGCTTATTACATATGATCAATTGGTACTGTTTTTAATAATTATGGTGAGAAAAACATTATAAATTATCCCAGAATTAAACCTAACATGCTCACACCTGTAATCCTAGCACTCTGGGAGGCCGAGGCAGGAGGATCGCTTGAGCTCAGGAGTTCGAGACCAGCCTGAACGAGAGCAAGACCGCATCTCTACTAAAAATAGAAAGAAATTGGCTAAACAACTAAAAATAGAAAAAATTAGCTGGGCATGGTGGCGCATGCTTGTAGTCCCAGCTACCTGGGAGGCTGAGGCAGGAGGATCACTTGAGCCCAGGAGTTTGAGGTTGCTGTGAGCTAGGCTGATGCCATGGCACTCTAGCCCAGGCAAGAGAGTGAAACTCTGTCTCAAAAAAAATAAAAAATAAAAATAAAAAAAATAAACCTAATATAATTGTTAGGTTTCTCATGATAATATAATATACTGCTCTTGGCAGTATAGTAATCCTTCTGCCTCAGCCTCCCCGAATGCTAGGATTACAGGTGTGAGTATGTTAGGTTTAATTCTGCGATAATTTATAATGTTTTTCTCACCATAATTATTAAAAACAGTACCAATTGATCACATGTAAATTTCTCACCATAATGTAATTGAAGGTCACTTTCATTATTTAAAACATTGAGTTGGCCAGGCACAGTGACTCATGCCTATAATCCCAGCACTTTGGGAGGCCTAGGTGGGAGGATTGCTTAAGGCCAGAAGTTTGAAACCAGCCAGGGCAACATAGTGAGACCCTGTCTCTAGAAAAAAAATTGAGTTGGTTATACTTAGATCAAAAAAGATATTAGGAGTAAGTAAATTTCATGTACCAAATGATAGGCCAAATGTATATATAATGATTTTTAGTACTAATACCAACCAGAAAATGTGTAATTGGGTTCACATTTTCAAACACCCACGGTTTGTTTCTTTTTTGATTTTCATAATCACTTTGGGACGGGGGAGGTAGGGAGGAGCTTCAAAAAGTTTCCACAATGCACGATGAATTATTTAAGTCCATTTCACAGAATCCATTTCCTGCACACCGAAAGCTCTGTGACATTTCCAGAGCTGCTGTTTATTTTGGGATGTGAGAGATGTTAAAACGCTTTGTGCTTAAACCACAACATTTGTGAGAGGCGTGAGACAAAGACTCCTGGCAGGTTGTAAGTGGTCAGGCAAACCCTACCGGAAGGAAACAGGCTATTGAATTACTGGAGCCAAGAGCAGGCAAATCCACCTGGGTTGGTAAATTCAAGGGAGGCTGCCAAGAAGGACTTATTAATACAACCACTCTTCTCTTTTTCCTGCCTTAGTATATTCAATCTAAGGGACTGTGCATTTCTCTCTATCTTCATTAATGCAAAGAGATCGAATCCCAAATTACATAAAGGAGAATATTAATACAATGGTTGCAAGTTTTACACAAAAGGGAATACCTGCTATATAGACATTCAAGAAAAACACCTTGTGTTTATCAACAATCTTGTATGTATATTTTTTGATTGTCTTATCCACATGTTTTACTAAAGTATTTCCCTGAAACTCACTGATCCTTACAATACCCTATTATAATAGGTACAGTCTAAGAATTATTTTTCTTTCTTTATAAATAAAAAATAAAAGAAGGAAGTCACTTATCTAAGTTCACACACTGAGTTCCTTCCTAGAAACACCCCTTGCTATTCAATCACATTAGTTTCCAGTAAGAGGAAACTGATCATCTTTCCTAAATATCAAAATATGGTGAACTTTAAATTAGAATATAATGGCAGTAACATAGCTCTTTATTTTGCATTTTTAAAGGTCCACTTAGTTTTCAAATAAGGATTCCAATACATTTGATTATCAATATGAAAGTTAAATCCCTGAAAGAGAGAGAAGCTGATTCATTTTCTTTTTTTCTTTTTCTTTTTTTTTTTTCCCCATCCTGAAGATGAGAGGGAGAAGCGGATTCATACTTTGAAGTCATAGGGTATCAATTTTTCTGGTAGGCTATCAAAAATTATTATATCCTCCTTATCAGATTATTATCCAGATTACAGTGTTAAAATTAAATAAAAAGAGTATTTAAGAATGAAACTTTTGGATGTTGATTTCTCAGTATTTACATTTTTAAAATGTAAATAGACCTGCACCTATACAAGCATTTGATTTTAAATGTAGATAGACCTGCACTTATATAAGGATTTGATTTTCAACAAAGACACCAAAACTTTCCAGCAGGAATTTAAATCAATGGTGTTCAAGCAGCTGGAGAGCCACATGGAAAAGAACCTCGACCCAACTCATAACAAATAGACAGATATTAATTAGAGAGGGATCATAGGCCTATAAATAAAAGCTAAAATCATAGTTTTAGAGCAAAATATAGGAAACTATCTTCATAACTTGGAGGTAGGCAAAGGTTTCATAAGACAGATCATAAAAAGCAATAACTATAAGAGAAAAATATATATTATATATTACATATTATATGTTTTATATATATTAATTAGGCTTTATCAAAATTTAAAACTTCAGCTCATCAAAAGGTGCCCTTGAGAAAATAGACAAGCCACACACCAAGAGCACTAAAGCTGTATCTGACAAAGCACTGGCATCTAGAATACATAAAGAACTCCTACAACAATAAAGAAACAACTCTATAAAAAAAGGAGCAAAAATTTGGACAGGCACTTCACAAAAGAAGGTATTTGGGCAATAAGCACATGAAAAAGTTCTCAACATCTGAGTCACGGGGGAAATGAAACATAAAATCATAACGGGATTCATTGAATACCTACAAGAATGGCTAAAATAAAATAGACTGATAACATCAAAAGTTGGCAAAGATGTAGAGCATTGGAATTTTCATACGTTGTTAGTGGGAATGTAAAATAGTACCCCACTTTGAAAAAAAGTCAGGCAATTTCTTATAAAACTAAACATATATCTACCTTACAACCAGTAATTCTTATCCTAGATATTTTTTGTGAGCATATGCTCACAAAAAGATTTGTACGAGAATGTCCAAAGCAGCGTTATTTGCCCCAAACTGGAAGTAGCCCATATGTTCATCTGTGGGAAAATGGATAAACAGATTGTGACACCTCCACAGAATGAAATACTGCTCAGGAAAAAGTAAAAGAAAAAAGGAACTTCTCATACTTGCAACAACATGGATGAATCCTGAAAATATACTGAATGAAAGAAGCCTTGTACTCTTGATTCCATTTAAAGTTCTGGAAGAGAGAAAACTAATCTACTGTGGAAAAACATAAGGAAAATGATGGGAATGGAATTGACTGGGAAGGAACACAGGGAACTTTCTGGAGAAATGATAATGTTCTATATCTTAATAAAGGTTTGTTTCATTTACACAGAAGAATGCATTTTTCAAAAGTCAGTAAAGGTACCCTCAAGATTTATGCATGTCATTGTAGGTAGTTTTTATATCAGAGGAAAAATCAACTAAATATTAGTCTCTGGCTAGTGATATGCATGCTGAAGTATTTAGGAAAAGTTGTGCTGAAGCCTACAATGTATTTTTAAATGCACCAAAAAATAAGATGGGTTGAAAGATGGATAGAGGGAAGGAGGGAAGGAGACAGAGGAAGTGAGCAAACAAGTTAAATATTAATGGTAGAATCTAGGTGTTGAGGTATGTTATGTTTACTGTAAAATTCTTTCAATATTGCTGTATATTTATAATTCTTTAAAATTTATAATTCTTTCAAAATTATAAGTATATAGCAATGTTGAATGTTTCTTATTCGAAAGAAGGTTTTTAAGAGAAAGAACTGGTTTTCAGTAATTTTTAGATACGCCCCTCCCCTAACACATGTCACAGAATTACTTTCCAATGAGACTATTCAACAATAAATGACTCATTTGTTCAAATCAGGCTGGAATTTCTGACTGTCTGCTAGCAACTGTAGAGGCACAAGAAGGTAAAGGGGAAGACCTGTAGGTCAAATCAATTAGGAAGTATTCGCGGAGCAGTTGCTACCTGCCTGCGCTGCGCTGCGGGACACGGAGACCGCCGAGACTCAGATCTTACCTGCCGGGCCGCATTCTCACGGGGCAGCCTGCGGAAGGGTAAGCACCCACATGCTCGGCCCCTTCCAGGCCCAGCGGAGCCCACAACTGCTAGCCCAACCCCGCTCCTCCCCTGCCCCCACCGAAGGCCCCACCCAGCCTGCGGGCGCCGTCTGCAAGGCTCCCCTCCCGCGCTCCCAGCTTTCCAGCTCACTCCCCAAGCGTCAGCCCCAGCCCAGTTCCTCAGGCACGTGCTCCCTGAGCCCCAGCAGAAACCAGGGTCTTTGTTACACAGCTTCCCAGCACAGCAGTCCTTAGGAGAGAACACTGGATTCCGTTTGTAATTATTAATACGCAGTCACCGGAGGGATCATTTGAGTAATGTGTCTCCTCTGCTAGATTTGAAGCTCCGTAAGACAAGGAACTGTATTTCTTTTTTAATTCTAATTATATCCCCAGTAATTTAGCAGCATTCGTTACATAGTAGGTTCCCTAAGACGATACAGAGAGAGCGTTAGGTTTTTTTTTTTCTCCCTTTCAATAGGAAAAAAGAAGAAAAAGATCATTGTTATAACCATATGAAGCTACTGCCAGGATAGTGTATTAATAAAATAAATTCAACAAAAGATTTGTTAAACTCAAAAGAAGGAAAATATTTGTAGAATGATAAAGTCTTAGATGCGAAGGGATTATATGGGTTTTCTGGTCCACTTATGCTTGACTATATAGCTGTCAAATTTGTGAATGTCTTTAGAAAATGTACATTTTTTGCTCGTATGTTCTGGGTGGTTAAAAGAAAAAGAAAAAGAAGAAAATGAACATTTAAAAAAATTTTTTTTGAAGAGCTATTTTATATCAAACCGTTAGAGAATTGAAACCAAATCAATTCTCTATTCTTCAGAAACTGATCATTATATAAAGCGTTTAGTACAGTGTGTAATTCACAATGATAGTTATAATAATTTCTACTAGTAGTGCCATTACCAGGAAACTTCCAAGTTCTAGCGCATTAATTTCAAAAGGTTTGGGATCATTAAAATAAAAAACAAGATTAAATCACAGCTCCATCACTAAATGGGCATATAGCTTTGAGCAACTTGCTTAACATCTCCAAACCTCAGTTTTTTCTCCTGGTATTCAATAGACAGTGATAATATAATAGCACCAATGAGGATGAATAAGAATCTGTGTTTGTTCTCAAAGAGCTCACAGCCCAGTGGGGACACAACTGTAACCTCTGATTCTGGGCAGTAAATGCCAAAGTGGAATCCACCAAGGAGAATGGGAGAGTAACTCTGAGGCCTGGCCTGCTGGAGGAGGAAAGAGTTTTGTTCAAAAAGTTAATGAAAAGGAATTCTGCAGGCTGATTAAGAAAAAGAGACATCCTGGGTAGAGATGTATGTTTGCTATGATCCAGCAGATTATCCCAAGGTGGGGCACGGCAGGAGATGGGCTGCAGATCCTGGGGTGCCTTGCACGTCATGATAAAATACATGGATTTCATGCAAAATGATAAAATACATGGATATGGATTTCACGCTGGGGGTGAGGGGGTAAAAAGGGTTTTATGGAGGGAGAGAAACAATCAGACTCATCCTTTAGGAAACTCACCTGGGGCATCATGTGGCAGATGGGTTACAGAGGGTGAGCCCAGCTAACCTAGAAAAATCAGACCAGCCGCGTAATGGGCATTCGTTGTTTTTGTCTGCTCATCCCTCCTCCCCTTCTTTGGGAAACATATCCTGCCCTTCTAGCAGCATAGCTGACCAGCTAGAGTACTTCCCTCCCTGCCCCAGTACACAGTCCATTCAGATCCTTTCCTGGGATTTTTCAAGGTGGAGCTTTGAGAGACGAGCTCCTTTCTGTTTTGATTCTGGAGCTGAAAGTTCAGAGCTCAGGGATGCTCATGTTCCACCCTGTGAGAATAAAGAAAATCAACTCAGGGACACAAGCAAAAACAAAATATTCAGAGCAAGTCTTTCACCCAGCACTGGACTCAGGGCTGTGGTTTCCACAGTAATGCTCATGCCAGGCTTGTTTGTCCAATTCTCCTTTCTGTTTCATGAGCCACCCGGGAGGCTTCATTACCTGTAAGCATTGGGTCAATCTCTCTCTTTTCGACTAGACCATAAAAAAAAACAAAAAAACAAACCAAAAAAACCCCTCAACTCCTTTAAAATAAATACATAAAAATTAAAAAAAAAAAAAAGAAGGAGGTAGGAAGACCAGTGAGGATGGCGAATGGAAGAGGTGATAAGTGACTGAATTGGGAAGAGTCGTGTTGGCGTGGAGATGAGAATGACTCAAGACGTAGGTCAACAATAGCGCTGACAAGATGTGGAGTGGATGTGGATGTGGATGTGGACAAAATGTGGATGTGGAGTGCAGAGGGACGAGAGCAGTCCACGATGGTAGGATTACAGGCGTGAGCCACCACGCCCGGCTGACATAATTGAGGTTGCCGTACCTGTGAGCCACCAGGAGAGGAGAAGCCGTCCAGTAGGCAGACACTGGAAATCAGAAGGACTGGGTCAGGGAATCCCGTTTTGGAGCCACCAGATTGTCCGGGGGAAGAACATGACATGAAAAGAGATTAGGGCCAAACACTGAATGCTGGGGTTACCCGCCCATGAAGAGGAGATGGAGAAGAGCTGCAGAACAGGCAGAGAAATCGCGAGAATGGGGCCATAGAAGCCAGTGGAAAAATAGGACAACTATGTCGAAAGGCGCAGAGAGGCAAACAAGATAAAGAATGAAAAACTCCACTAATCACCTTTGCCTGTGGTGTTTCAGTGGAAAGAGAAAGATAAGGAAGTAGATTTCAGTGGGTTGAGAAATGAGTGAGGTGATAGAAGAAGAGATCATGATACTGTAACAGACAGCCCTAACAAGATGCGCTGGCTCACGCCTGTAATCCTAACACTCTGGGAGGCCAAGGCGGGAGGATTGCGTGAGGTTGGGAGTTTGAGACCAGACTGAGCAAGAGCGAGACCCCATCTCTATTAAAAACAGAAAAACTTAGCTGGGCATGGTGACACACTCCTGTAGTCCCAGCTCCTTGGGAGGCTGAGGCAGGAGGATTGTTTGAGCTCTTGAGTCCAGGAGTCTGAGGTTGCTGTGAGCTAGGCTGACCCCACAGCACTCTAGCCCAGGCAACAGAGTGAGGCTCTGTCTCAAAAAAAAAAGAAAGAAAGAAAAATGAAGAAAAGTTTCGAAATGCCCCCCACCCCCCAGATATCTTTAAATATATTTGTGTATTTTCTTAAATCGAAAAGAAACCAGTCCTTGAGATCTGCTTCATCCAAGCAGAAAGATCACCCAAGGGACAACTTGTCCCTACCCATACTAAACTTACAGCCTCAAGAGGAAGATAAGTTTTGACCACTGTTTTCTAGAGAATATTGGTCCTAAAAAAAATTACTTTGTAATTTAACATTAGGCAAAATTTCCCAACACATTTTAATTAAAAGAAAACTATTAGATTCCTAATTCTGGCCCCTTCATATTGCCATCTTTGTGTTGCAGTTGCAAAATCTTTGCCTTGTAGCCCTGTTAACACTGGCTTTGCAACAATTTCCACATCTGTTCTTTCTCCTTTTTTCCCACGATCTCTACAACAAGATCATGTTTATTTTTAAGCAACTGATTGCATTTTTTTTTTTTTTTTTTTTGAGACAGAGTCTCACTGTGTTGCCTGGGCTAGAGTGCCGTGGCTCAAGCAATCCTTCTGCCTCAGCCTCCTGAGTAGCCGGGACTACAGGCATGTGCCACCATGCCCGGCTAATTTTTTCTATATATTTTTAGTTGTCCGATTAATTTCTTTCTATTTTTAGTAGAGACGGGGATCTCGCTCTTGCTGAGGCTGGTCTTGAGCTCCTGAGCTCAAACAGGCTGCCTGCTTCAGCCTCTCAGAGTGCTAGGATTACAGGCGTGAGCCACCCCACCTGGCCAACTGATTGCATTTTTTAAAGTTCACATTGAAATGTCTTAACAATCTTTATCCAAAAGAGGGCGCAAATTTCTCACGAAATATAGTATTTCACAAAATTTGTTGTCTCCTGGTAGTAATTAAATTTCACAGCTGCAGTAATTTAATGCAGAAACATTACTCCCATGGCATGTGCGAATGAATTCAGTCCTGTAGTGTGAGTGCTAATTAAGAGCCTTTTGCTTCTTCAGAGTGGTTTCAGAGAAGAGCTCAGACTTGCTTTAGTAAAGAAGCAGCTAAGGTTTTTCTGTTCTGGGTAGCCAAATCAAATTAAGATAGAACATTTTAAAATTAAACATTAAGTGGAAAAAAAAAGCCAGTTTGTTTACAATCTTCTAATTTTAGAATGTATTTCCATTCAACCACAGCTTAAAGAATGCTTGATGATGTATTATGGTTCAGACTTTGTGTGAGGTGGTTAATCGTTCATTGATGTTAGAGGTTTGTTGTTTTTTTGTTTTGTTTTTTTCATCAAAGCTGGAATTGTTCATATTTCTGTGAATATCCGGTATGTATGGCTCTTCTCACGTACGGTATCCCTGAGTAGAGGGGATAATGTGAATTCCATCTCAGCTATTCCCTTAGCTTGAGTCTTGCCATGATTTGCATACATTTTCCGGTGGGAATGATGTGCCAAAGATGTGCTGAAGTACTGTTGGGTTTCATAAATGTGAATTACAGAAATGAAAGGAAATGCAAAAAGGAAGTCATTTTTTCAATGGGGGGAATGTGCCACAGGTATCCCTCACTGAACAAAAATTCATTTAACCAAATTCCATGCTTGAAATGTATAGAGGTACAACTTCACTCTGCAGAATGGCATTTCCGAATCTGAAGATCCTATGCATTTTTTTTTAGCTTATTCTTGCTTCTATAACTGGCTTGGATTCCCAATTCCAGCTTTTCCAATGTTCCTACCTGCCTGGTAATTTGCTGGGATGTGGTAACCATGGACACTCATCCAGGGGAAACAACACCATTTGAGTTGGCTTCTACCTCCTAAAAAGGAAACCCACTATGAGCAGAGAATCACTAAAACTTTATCTGCTAATTGATTAGTGCTGGTGGCTATTAACTAGGACTCAAACAATTACATACTCCAGTGGCAACATACAAATAGTGCTAAATGAGGGCAAACCGAGAGCTAAATTCATAGACTCCCTTTTTATGCACCACTCTAAAATGACATTGCCAAGATCTGTTTACATGTTTGATAGGGAACCAACATGACAAGAACCAAACGCTCTTTCCAGCTTTCATTTAATTACAAATCTGCGACCCACTGACAAACTATTTCTGTGAATTGCCAGTAAGCACTCATACCTGCTCTCCTTATGCAGTCATGGAGTGGTATAAATTGACTCATCACATTGATTTCCACTTGTGACTGGCCAGAACTTCCCTTATTCACCCATCCAGTTGCAAGGTCAATGTGTGTGTTCACCTTGAAATTCTCACACTGCATCTTGGCCAGCTTCTTCCTTTCCTGACCATAACATCTAATCTCATCTTCCCCAGGACAGAGCCTGGATCACATTTTCTTTTCTAGATTTGTGAGGCCCATGACTCCTCTTCCTAGGTCCCCTGCCACAGCCAACACCCTTGTTCTGCTGTCCCCACTTATGTATGGAACACCCCCAACCCCTCATACTCCACTCCTATAGACTCGACAGGGAAGGAGATTTTTAAATACTTAAGTTGTTTGATGATGCCAAACTTTGTTGTATTTCTATTAATAAAACACTTTATCAGTCTCCAACAATAGAAACCAGATCAACCACCAAAAGTGTTTGAGGACAGCTATATAAAAGTGGAGGGCACAGAGGAGCCAAAGACACAGAATGTCTTAGTACAGAAGAGTGAGGCTGTTCTTGGATACAATTGGATTTTGAATCTGTTTTCACATTCAGTATTTGTATGGAGACATTTGGGAACACAGCTCCTGTTTCAATACCTCTGCAATAATCATTTTTCAGTTGGCACATGACTTTAAGAGGTTTGCTATATTCATTGGTGTAAAATTCACATTCTAAAATCAATTTACTTAGAAGATGAATCTGATTTTATAATAAAAATTTTTAAAGAGTTATTTAGAAATGTGCAGCTAGAAGAAAACCATTGCAATATTTAAGGATTTGAATATATAAAAATCAGTAATAAAAAGCTAATTACAAGATGCCTTTCTTATTGAAGCTGTATTTTCTACCTTTCTAGAATATTGTCATGAGAACATTTGCACATCCTTTTTTTCTCAGAAAAACTGTAGAACAAAGAAGATACTCATTATTTTGTGCTCACATGGCTTTGTTTCTGCAGAAATTTGCAACACCCATAGAGTATATTTTATTCAGCTTTCAATGGATAATGTTGACCCTGTAGCAAATATCTACCCTTAAGAACTGCTTACCACTGACATCTAGTAGGATATATATGAATAACAAATGACTATTTTTTAGTTGCTAGTATGAATTACATAACAAATACTTGGCACATATGTATCCTTTGAAAATACATTTAAAAAAAAAGGCTAAACAAAAATTATACGCTGGCCAGTGGCACTGACTAGGAAATGAGAAGTGATGTTAATTCTTAAAGTTGGCTGCCTTTGTTACCTGTAAAGATGTGATCAGCCTGTAGTCTAACTCTGTGACTCCCAGTCGCTGGGGTTCAGGACCAGTGCTGGTCCGTGGCCTGTTAGGAACGGGGCCACACAACAGGAGGTGAGCAGGGGAGCGAACAAAGCTTCATCTGTATTTATAGCCACACCCCCTCGCTCACATCACCGCCTGAGCTCCACCTCCTGTCGGATCAATCACTGCCTCCCTTCACCCCCAAATGGAACCATCTAGTTGCAGGAAAACAAGCTCAGGGCTCCCAGTGATTCTGCATTATGGTGAGTTGTATAATTGTTTCATTATATATTACAATGTAATAATAATAGAAATAAAGTGCTCAATAAATGTAATGCGCTTGAATCATCCCGAAATCATCTCCACCCCCAACCTCCGTCCACAGAAAAATTATCTTCCATGAAACCAGTTCCTGGTGCCAAAAAGGTCGGGGACCACTGGTCTAACTTAATAGCTTGAGTGATGGAGACAGGAAGTCAGGTTGTGTTGGAGGTTTGGGGGAGAATATTGCTTTTTTTCCACTGACACCTGACAATACCGGTTTACTCTCATGCCACACTTTTTTGTTTAGACCTGAAAGATATTTGTAGTATTTTTCAAGTTTTGAGGTTTGGATGTAGCTCTTGTGAACGTGTTATGTTTAACAAAGCTTGTTCACAACAATGGGCTTAGGAAGTGCCTTGCAGTCGACAGGTGTGTGATTTGGAACACCGGGTGGAATGGCCACGTGGCCCCGTGGCCCAGGGCCCACACTGAGAATTCAGCAGCTGTGCTCGCTAAATCTGGCTCTGTCATTAACCTGCTGAGGGACCTTCTACAAATCGCTTAATTCCAGCCATGAAAATAAACACAGGCACCAATGACCGAGAATAGATCTAAAGGAAATCAGGCCGTGCGCATAAAATAAACCGAACTTGTCCTGCTTTTCCTTTTTCTAGCACTTGTTGGAAGCAGGGAGGAATTGGAAATGACCAGGCTGTAGGTTGCTGCTCTTTGCTTCTAATTAAAAGAGACAAATATAAGCAAGTGAACATGATTAGGAGAAACTGGGGCAGCTGGGGCCTGTATAGGCAAAACTTAGGCGAACTTTGAGAACTAAAGGGTAAATTGAACCTTCGGTGTGGTGAGAAGGATTTCTCCACAGTTCACTCTGCTGGTTCCATGTGTATTCAACCCCTGACATATTCTGACCACGGGGCTCTATGTCTGAGCCTTCCTCTCTCTGCTAGTTTTTTTGGCCTTCTTCTTCCCCATTCCTTCTTGCTTTTCCTTTGTTAGCACTGTTTGAAGGGGAGGAGGGAACAATATTCTCCCACTGCATTTTTTATTTCCTCCCTGTATTGTTAGAGCTGGGCAGTAGAGACTCCTTTCAACCCACTCATTTTTTTTTCCCCCACACTCACTTTTTTGATGGGAAAAATTGGCCCAAGTAAATGCCCGTGAACGATGAGGTGATGACAGCTAGAACAGAGGACAGGGCCTTTGAATGCCACTCCAGTGCCATTTCCATCTATTGCACCCAAATTTAATAATTAAAAAAAAAACACTCCCAAGGCTGAATCGACCTTATGTCTTCTACACGTAGCCGTGGTATTCTATGTTTGTCACTTTACCACCGTAGGAGTTAGGGGGTGGAGGATGTGCTGGCGTTTAAATGCCATTATTTCCTATATAAGGATTATTCTACTTAGAATGTAAATGTGTGTACTTCAAAAGTCAATGTGATTTTGAAATGTAGACACAAGTGAGGTTCTTCTTTGGCCTGGTTTGGCCAGAAATAAGATATTGCACTGGAAATATATATGCTACATTCACGAAATAATCAAAAAAAAGTTAGAGTCAAAGGTCAGAGTCATAGTTATGACCACAGCAAAAAAAAAGTCATAGTCAGGAAAGACCCATATTCACATCTGTCCAGTGGTAAGGTAAAGCAAACACCAGTATAAATAGTGATTTACAATCCGCCCTTTTGAGAAGCCTTCTGTCCTGACACAGAGACTCAGTCAGAACTTTCCAGGTGCTGAGCAAAAAACAGTAGTGCTTTTTCAAGTAGGTAGAATTGTGGAGGTGCATACTCCTTAGAGCTTGGCTTCATTTTCCCTAAACCAATGAAATACAAATCTTGAAAGTCAAAAATTAATTGGTTGTTAGAAAAAAGGGTACAAGAAACTGGTGACCCTAACCTGCGAGTGAATTTTCCACACAGCTATTCTTGGTAGATTATAGGTAGCAAAACAAGCAAATCCAAAACTGTGCTGGATTTTCCTAAATTCATGTTGTGCAATTCCAAACCATCTGTGGAAAAAATCTTCAGTGTTAAATATTTTATTTATATATGCATATGCAATGGGGTTTAAAAGACAAAAGAACCCACAATTATTTGAGGATTAATTTAATTATTGGAAATCTAAACTGATAAAGCCTCATATCCCTGACAAGATTATAATTTTTCAATTATAATTGAAAATACTCCTGTGACATTTCTTCGTGTAAGAGTACTCAAAAGAGCAAATAAAAATTAGACATTTACAAATTTTTTAAGAGTTTATGCTTAATGCTACATCTGATATTTTAGTCATTTATCCTTTTTTACCAACAAAATTGAATTCAACAACTATTTATCAAGTGCCTCTATATCCAGTTCTATAATATCTGTAATTTATTTCATCCTCTCAGTCACATCTGGAAATTAACCTGAAATAATAGAATTTTATTATTTGCTTTTCTCATCTACAGTATATAAACTCTAGAAACTCAAGGACAGGCCTGGCACAGTGGCATGTACCAAGGTGGGAGAATTGCTTTGAGGCCAGGAGTTTGAGACCAGGCTGGCAACATAGTGAGACCCTATCTCTACAAAAAATAGAAAAATTAGCTGGGTGTGGTGGTGCACACCTGTAGTACCAGCTACTTGGGAGGCTGAGGCAGGAGGAATGCTTAAACTTAGGAGTTTGAGGTTGCAGTGAGCTATGATGACATCATTATACTCTAGCCCAGGTGACAGAGTGAGACCCTGTCTCAAAACAAACAAAAAAAAGGAATAAACAGAATATCATTCAGGTTGCTTCTCCAAATTTCATTGGCCATTTTATTTACCATGTCAAAAAAAGTACAATATAATCTTTCATGTGGTGTTTTTCTTGGAAAGAAAACGTTGCTTAACTCTATTAGAATTACATATATGGATGAATTGTATGGTGGGGAAGTAGCTGACACAGGGCATATTTGTTTGTCAGAAAGATTTATGCCTGAAATCCTAGAGGTGTGGCAGTTTTAATAATACAGGCAAAACATGACATCAACTTTGTTCTTTAGATCTTTTTATTCATTCTTCGCAAACCCTAAATCAAACATAGAAACAGCCATTGCTTTGAACCACAAAAAGAGGTGTGACTTGTTATCTGTCTACAGTATTAATCAGCATACAATTCCACTGTGATTTCCTTTCTTTTCATGTTACTATTCAAAAGTCATTTATAGAGATGACTCTGCATTAACCTGAACCACAATGCCTCCTAGTAATATACTTGTAAATATCTTATTGGCATAAATATATCTTAGAGGAGAACCTGTATGAAATATGATAGCGTTCAACTTTTAAATATTATTCAAACCTTGGGAAATTCAGATTCTTCAGCACTAAACTCAGATAATTTTTCAAATTCATACATTTTTGAAAAATATATATAAAATGTTATTCCAATTGATATAATACTCCAATAAACATTTTATGAAAATATTCACTAAGAAGTTGCTTTTGGGTTCCAGCTTCCTCCTTTGAAAATACTGAATTAAATAATTTTTAAAAGTCTTTTCTAACTCCAGCATTCTAGAACTGTAAAACATGTATGTCATATTGGTTTTTAAATGATATCAAACTAAGAGATCTATTTTAGTGCAAAGTCAAATAAACAGAAATTTAGATGGAAACACTGCTTCTGAACTAGTTTCTTACAGGATTTAGCCATCTGACAATACATGATAGAAGAAGACGATGATGAAACAGTTCTCGGCCATGGCCACATCCAGTCTCCGGACCCTGAGCCCACGCTCCACTCTCCCAGCTGAATGCCCTGGTGTGGGGCTTCAGCCACACAGAGGAAGAGGCACCCTTCTTGAATTCACACAAAGTCACTGTACAGGCTAGCAGGAGGCTCTAAAATGTTATTCCTCTCACTTAAAAAAATTTTTTTAAAAAGGAAGTTTTTCATGATCCCATTTTGCCTTCCAGACTCTAAACTTTTTCTTTCTTCCCGTTAAAGAGTTGTTTACTCTCACGGTTTCCATTTCTCCCTCCCTTCCACCATTGAACCTGCTCCCATCTGGTGTCTGTCCCTGCTCTCACCACCCAAACAGCTATTGTCATGGTCGTCTTGGAGCTGCACGGTCCCTCTCCTGCAGGCTTTGTGAGCTGGTTTTCTTAGTTGGCTCTGACACCACGATCACTCTACTCCTTCATCCTTAAGCCAGCTTCTTCATGTCGCTTACAGGCTCTTGCCCTGGTTTTTCTTCTGCATAGACGGCTGTGCCTTTTCAATCTCTTTTGTTTATTCCTCCTCATCTCCTTAACTATGAAAAGGTGGAAGATATCAGGGCTTAGTCCCTGGACCTTCTCTTTTCTATCTACAATCAGCCCTAGAAGATCTGGCCAGTCCAATGGCTTTAAATGCCACCCACCTACAATTGACTCCAAAATGTGCATTTGTAGCCTGAACCTCTGCCCCGAACTCTGGACATGTAGCTTCAACTACCTGCTTGGCATCTCCTCCTGGATGTCCATCTGAAGCAGAAGCAGAAGTCAGACCCCCCCACCTCTTCTCAAAACTCGCCAATGTCTTCTCATCACACTCAGAGTAAAAGCCAAAGTTGTTATTAGAACTTACAGGGCCCTCTTTGAGCTGCACAGATCTACATATACAACTCACCCACCCACACACGTGCACACACAGAGGACAGACATACAGAGACAGACACACACATAGTCACAGACATGAAGACACATGGACAGACACACATACACATACAGCACACATAGACAGACCATAGCACGCATGCAGACACACAGACATACAGACACACACACACATCCCCATGCAGACATGCATATACGCATGCACACACACACAGTGACCTCTCTGTCCTCATCTGCCCTCTTCGCTTCATTCCCTCTGCCTCTGCCTCTTCAGTGTTGCTCAGAGGAGTCCGACGTGCCCTTCTCTGGGAATGCTCGATGCCATGCGCATAGTAACACCCTCACTTCTTTCAGGTCTTTACCCAAAACTCATCTTCTCAGGAAGGGCTTCCCTAGCCACCTAACTAACAGTTAACACCCCCCCCTACACACAGACACACTTCGTACCCCCCTCCCCCCAGCAGCTGTTTTCTCCTTGGCATGTATCATCTACCATACTAAATGGTAGTGCCTCCCCCAGTGGAGCGTAAGCTGTAATTGAGCAGGGAGTGTGTCTGTCGTTTGCACCAGGTCCTCAGTGTGTGGAAGGGTGTCCGGAGTACTCCAGGCACTCAATACGTATGTTTAGAATTGGTTCAATGAGTGAATAATGCTGTTCTAGAAACGGAAGCAAAAACGAAATGAACTCTGGGGTTGTTTGAGCACAGTCCTCATGGGGTGAATCCCAACCTTCTACCCTGGCTTCACTAATCTCTTCGGATCCCCAGAAGTCAACACAACCCCCGGCCGTAGGTTTTTTCGCTGCTACTCCCATAAAGATTGGTCAGTTCTCCCAGGCGCCAGTGGTGTTCTGCAGTCTCTGACGGCCTCTGTTTTCTTCACCGTTTCCTTAAAGGCACCACGTGCACGTTTTTTGGCAGCTGGGCTGGCCCTGGAGGGTATGATAGAGGAGATGGAAGTGGGCAGGAAAACTTGCATTTTAAGACCTGAAACATGACACTTTTCCTTTGTTTTTCTAACAAGGGTCAAAACTTCACCAGAACACATAATAAACCTGAGAAAGAGAATCCATAGCACAGTGTTAAAGCTTTATCACTTGTTTCTAATAACCAGAAAGAAAACCTGACAATAAAGTCTCTACATGTAGAGACTTTTAAAAGATTTTCTCTATGTACCGCCTGGCACACACACCTCTGTACACCCCTTGAAATCTAGCAAAGTGGGCAGCAGAAAGTGGGTGGGAATTAGACAGTGAGGACACCAAAGGCAAACTCCTGCTTCTCCTTGCTGATGTTATCTGTGACTGATTGAGTTCATTAGCAATGGCAGACTCAGAGACTTTTACAGTTGGATGTGGTCTGGGAGGCTATCCAAAATAACTCCTTCATTCTACAAATGAGGACAGACTCAGACATAAAATGACCTGCCTAAAATGTGTAAAGATTTACTTACTGCCCTGACCTGGGCGGGTAGGTTGAACTGATACTCATCAGGTGCTTATGTGGACCAACAAAATTGTGCCCCACCCATCCACAAGCCCTGGAAGGTTCCAGCATCCCAGAATGAGATTCATTCCAGGCTAGAAGGGTATTCACCACGACAGGTTCGAGCTGTTGGGGCGCAAAGCTTACCCCTCCAGAGACTTAAGAGGAATCTAGATGATCCTAAGATATCTTAGAATTGGGAATGAGTATGTTTCAAATGAATGTTTGACAAATCCATAAGGTATATGGCACTGACTTGTAATAGGCCCATGGAAACACTCTGATGCAGTATACAGCGTCAGAGGCTGCCAAATGCCAAAATAAGGCAACCATTTGTATACTTATAATTTGCAAAAAAAATGAGTGTGTGTGTGTATGTGTGTATGTGTGTGTGTGTGTATATATATATATATATATATATATACACTGTTCATTTATATATGAACAGTGATGCAATGGTAAGAACAAGTATTCATTCCATAACTATTCCTATCACTCTGTAGTTTTCATGCTAAGTAGATTACAAATATCATAGGATTTGTGTAGAGCATTAAGATAAATTAAGAGTGTTAGGGAAAATTCAAGGAAAAAAGAACACAGGTATGCTATTTTAATATCTTAGTATCGGCCTTAATGCCTTCTTTAATGTGGTGTAACAGTATTTGGCTTCTGGGCAGTTGTTGTTTTAGTTAATAACACATTAGGACTTCAGTTTCTTCCCACCTGATTAGCAGCACGCCACCTCACTGGAATCTAGGAAGGAGCTAATGTATACTGAAACCAAATTTGATGCTTAGAAAATCCTTGAGCTGTTGAAAGGCACACCTGTGTTCTTTGGCAGGTGAATTGAGTCTCAAGTAAAGCATTTCTGCAAATCTCCTGTTCAGTTGGCCAAACTGGTTTTCACTCCTATTAAACAACCTGGGGTTGGGGGATCCTCCTTTTTTCCTTAATAATCATAATAATGCCATAGAAATGACTTCCAATGCTAATCTCAGTGACTTAGGCCTCAAAAATAGAAAGGCTCAATATATTTCAGGACATTATGTGCCTTCAGGTCAAATTTATAGATCAATTAGTAGTTTTCGCATTAGAAAAAATCTACCATTTTTTGTAAAGACAAAATTATTGTTAATTAAGATGCTAGTTTGAATAATTTAGATGAAGCAACTTTCTCAATGTATCTTCTTTTATATTTAAATTAAGAATAGTCTGTTATGAATGGTTAAATAAAAATTTCAGTGAACTGAATCCGAAAGAAAATAAGGAAGCATTTATCAATTGAAAGGTGCTCTCTGTAAATCAGCTTACAGATTAACTGCAAAGGTTATTTGGGACTCTATAATCTTAAGGCAAAACAAGCCATTCATCTATTACTTCTTTTTAAAAATCTTCTCTATTTGGTTCATTTCATTTTCTGGACATTTTTATATTGGATTATGTGGTACTCTATAACACTTTTAGGATTCTGCTGACTAAATTGGTTTGAAAGCTTAAGATAAACATTCTAAAACAAATGTTTGATTCATTATGTAATATTTGTTAGGTATTAAAAAAAGTTAACATTTTGCATTTTTTGGTTAGGCACTCATGGACTCTAAAATGTAGCTTTCCTTGGTGAATATGGAGTACATTCTTGGGAAGAAAAAGAAAAGAATTTAGGATTGGCCAACCTCATAGAAAAGACAAAGGATAAAAGTAAAATAAAAATTAATCAAGTGCACAGGCATGACGACCCTAGTCTGTTTTAGCTGGCAAAGGAACTGATAGCACTACCATCGGGTTTTAATTAATGGATTGTTTGTGGTATTTCCAACCCCTTCTAAGTTGAAAATGTGTGTTACAATCTTTACAGTAATAGAATATTTTTTTTTGAAGTTTTCAACAAAGAGAGTAATATTCTTTCTCCCTGTAATGTACACCATCTGTTATGCTAAATTAACTGTTCGTACATATATACATGAAGCTCTACTGGTCAGAGCTGTGGTTCTCAGCCTAGCTATGCATTACAAGTTTTAGAGATACTGGCACCATGGCCACCCCCAGAGATTACTGGTGTGGTGATGTGGCAGAGAGGAAGGAAGGGATTTCCAAGTCGAAGTTCAAAATTTGCTTCCTCTGGAAGCCATGTTGCAGTGGTGATACGGGTTTATGGATTTGTTAATAGGTACAATAGGTAGAGCTATATTACATGTTAAATAAACTTTGGGGACTGGTTTAAAACACCAAACCATTCTTCTTTAAAATGAACAATGTGCCTTTGGATCCAAACAGTGGTACTTATACCCAACTAGTTGATAAATTAGGAACTGCTTGAGTCTTAAAGGTCACAGTACTAGATTTTTGTGTGTGTGAAAAGTAAGTCAGGGCCGGGCACGGTGGCTCACGCCTGTAATCCTAGCACTCTGGGAGGCTGAGGTGGGCGGATCGTTTGAGCTCAGGTGTTCAAGACCAGCCTGAGCAAGAGCCTGTCTCTACTAAAAATAGAAAGAAATTAGGTGGACAACTAAAAATATATAGAAAAAATTAGCCGGGCATGGTGGCACATGCCTGTAATCCCAGCTACTCGGGAGGCTGAGGCAGAAGGATCGCTTGAGCCCAGGAGTTTGAGGTTGCTGTGAGCTAGGCTGACACCACGGGCACTCTAGCCCAGGCAACAGAGCGACTCTGTCTCAAAAAAAAAAAAAAAAAGAAAAGAAAAGAAAAGTAAGTCAGGGTTCAAACAATTTAGTGAGTATCCACCATGGGCAAGAAACAGCAGAGACTGTCAAGCAAGGTGAGAAAATAAAAAAAATTGTGCAATTTTTAATTTTAGGAAACTCTGTGGGGAATGTTATGGTTCACAAGTTTTTCTGTTTTTTTAAATAGTAAATTGGATCAGAAATAGGCAGACGATTCAGAAAGGAACATGGCATAGAAATAATAGTGGAAATATGTTGGAAGGCAAGAAACCAGATGATAAAAGCACTTTAAAAAAGCGAATCATACAAAAGAATAGAGGACACTTTGTTAATCATTACTCAAAGGTGACTGATTTGCATAGCAGGGTGGATGAAAAGGAAGAGGTTAGGAAGTTCGTTTTTAAGTTTAACCACCAGTGAACCCAACACAACACACCAGGACAAGTTGGGGTCAAGAGCAGAACAGGAGGATGCCCATGTCTGCATCCCCCCAAACCAGCCATCTTCCCCTCATTGCCATTCACACAAGCCATGGGAGAGCCCTCATGTACGCACCAACGCATGTCTTCCTGCTGCTGCACACTGCAAGAGTCCGATTTACCGGGTGTTTTCTCAGAACACAGATTATGGCATTTGGGTAGAAGTTAAAGAGAGATAGATGTGGGCTCAATGTAAAGAAAAACTTTCTAAAAGGGCTGTCAAAACAAAACAAAAAACCAGAACAGATATTCTTGCCATGCACTGAACGCTTGGCCCTGAAGGGTGAGCACGGGCTGAATATTATCTCTGGAAACAGACAGGGTGATTATTTTGAGTGGGGAGCATGTCCCCAACGGTCTCCAATGGTCCTTCCAAGTCTGAGTTTCAGTGACTCTTGGGTCCAGCTTCCTCTCTTCTCCTTAGTCACCTCGTTGCCTCTAATTTCATTCTGCACCCATTTGGTTAAAGAAAAAAATAACAACAAAAGAAATTAAGAAGTTCTTCACAATGAACCTAAGTGTTCCTGCTTAAAGATTGTGAAACAGAGGGTTAGCGCTAGCTTTATTGTAGCAGACTGATTGATAGGTTTTAGGCCTTTGGCAACTTTTGGCAAGAAGCGAATCCTGAAAGCTCATACCAAGAACTGCAAGAACTTTAAGTGGACAAATAGTAACCCCATAATAAGGCCAGTGTCTTTGTTCTCTTATTTATGCCCAGATTTGTGACCTCTGGAGCTGCAAGTACACACCTTGAGACCGCAATGAAGGAATTCTGAAGGAAGGAATGAGTTTATTTTTCAATCAGGCGTGGGAGGTGGAGGTGGTTAAAAAAAAATCAAACAAGATACAAAGTTTCCACTGTGACGGAAGCATCCCTTCATAGGACAGACGTGCAGAACCAGGAGCTGGAAAGGACCTGTAGGAAAAACGTCTTAACTGTGTGCTTTCCGTGTAGCGCGCCAGCATGAGCAAGACCGAGGGAACCTGCGCCCTCCGTCTGCTGCCATCTCGAGTATTAGGCCTGGGCCACGCACCTGACTTTACCGTGACTTTCCGCATACCACCGGGCCAAAAAGAACTGCAGAATTTTGAGGGCAAGGCCGGTTTCCAGCGCAGAACCTGCACAATGATCCCTCCTTGGCAAGTGGAACAGGGTCACCCAAACGAGTGTGGCACGCAAACCTTTAGAGTTCAGCAAACCGAGGGCTGCGTTACCAGACCGTGTCCTTTCCGGGCACACAAAAGGCTTTTTCTGCTTTTACAAGGGACTCGGGCAGCCAAGCTATGGGCCGTGGGTAGGGCTGGGTCGGGTGCAGCAGGTCGTCCACATCCGGCTGCCAGCCTGTCCTGCGCCGTTCCCGCAAGAGCACCATTCTCCGCGGTCCTCCGGCCGGAGAGCGCCCGCCTGCTTTCCTCCCGACCGCGGGTGTGGGCGCGGGCGCGGGCCAGCGGCGGGCAGAGAACCCGGGCGGCCGCCGCAAGCACCCTGCCGTGCCTCTGTGCCCCCCAGGGGGCGCGCCCTCGCGCTCGGCCGGCCCGGGCAGCGAAGTGCGGGGCCGCGCGCGCCCCCTGGCGCTGGGTCGGCGGGGCGGGTGGGAGCGGGGCGGGGCGGGGGCAGTGACAGGAGGCGGAGCCGCCGGGCCGGGCGCACTGGGGTCCCGTTGTCCAGTGGGAGCGCGAGCGCGAGCGCGGCTGCGGCGGCGGCATGGCAAGCACGGCCTCGGAGATCATCGCCTTCTTGGTCTCCATCTCGGGCTGGGTGCTGGTGTCCTCCACGCTGCCCACCGACTACTGGAAGGTGTCCACCATCGACGGCACGGTCATCACCACCGCCACCTACTGGGCCAACTTGTGGAAGACGTGCGTTACCGACTCCACGGGCGTCTCCAACTGCAAGGACTTCCCCTCCATGCTGGCGCTGGACGGTCTGCATCCCCCCGACCCCCGCCCTCCCTCTTCGATGGCCAGCCCGCAGGGCGCCCTCTCGGTCCCCTGACCCCCTGCCGGAGCCCCGGACTGGACTCCTCCGGGGCCGACCCGCTCTCCTCCCCTTCACCACCCCAAGGCCTGAGGGAACCGGGGAGGGTCCCCCGATGGCTGTCCTTCAGGGGCTGCTGTCCGAGCCTGGGACCCCCGGACCGGGCGACACGCAGATAGGCTGGGGCTGGGCGACTTCCAGGCGTCGGGGACTGGGGGGAGCTTTGCGGGGAGGACACAGCTGTCCTCCCATATCTCGGGGACTGTTAGGACACGAAGTTCATGCTGTAGGGACTTGTCTCCTCCACCTCCCCTCCCCCTCTCCTCCCCGCCAAAAAAGCTGAGTTCTGAGTAAAATGGTATCATTGAAAGCCAAATCTGCTTGCCCTGAACTCCCTTTAGCTGTTCGGTTGATTTTTTTTAAAAGTAGGCAGGAGAGGGGGGGAAAGAAACAAATTGCAAGGGGTTTTATTTTTGTCGTTTCCCTTGCAAACCCTTCTACAGACTTGTCTGCCTAGACTAATACTTCCTCCAAGCTTTAGGAAAATAATTAGCCCCTGATTATGCTGCGTTGAAGCGTAGGCACAGGGCAGGGAATCTTGGCCCGCAAGAATTTCGTGCCGGGGTTGAGGAATTCTGCATGCTCGTCTCTGGTGCCGGCTCTGCGGACAGCCTCAAGTCCTCGGCTTGTTCTTTTGTAGATGCTCACCTACACTGTTCTGCTTAGCCAGGCTTTGTGCGCATTGCGTAGCAGCGACAGGTAGATATTCACAGGGAACGCGGGCTCTGCTTAGTTTCAAGAGAACAGTCCCTAACAGCCTGGTCACAATGATTGCTCAAGTTCTAGACTCTTTTCTTTCAGGATTTTACAGCAAACAGATCCGGGCAGAAACTTAAGAGTCATTTATATTATGTATTTCTAGATTTGAGATGTTTTCCTTTTCTTTTATTACCTCATTTGCAGTTTTTATTTGCATACTTGGGTAAATAAAAGACAAGATTCCCCTAAGAAGGTATTTGTCACGAACAGCAAACTGTTGCTCAACGTGGTATTTGACAGGACCTCTGTATAAGGAATACACGTTTGGTTTTAGAAGGGTGGCACCCGGGTCTGTGTCCCGTTGTGTAAAATAAGTAGCTGGAACGCTGTTTATTTCCTAGCATTACTGCGGAATTTCCTGTGCTCTGCAGAGGACAGGTACAGGTAGATGAACAGGCGGGCTCTTGTTTCTGTGGTTTTCGTTCAGGGATATGGGATTGACAGTTACCATCCTAGGAGCATTCTTCTGTTGCAACTCTATTGTTGCCTGAGACAGCGTGCCAGGTAGGTACGTTTCCTTCTATAGGACAGCTGGGAGATGAGGGAGGAAATAAATGCTCCGTGAGTATTATTGAATGCAGAAGAGTGATGTTTCCTCTTATACACCTGAGGTGGGAGTGGAGCCAGTGTCCTTTTTGAGGACAGGTGGAGCAGTGGAGAATTGTCCTGTTATCAAGTTGTAGCTAGCTGGAAGTGGAGCAGAGAGGAGTGACATTTATATGCCATGCAACTTGCAAAATGGCCTTCATGTGTGCTCATGTGACTAGAAAATGACTTTCAAAAGCATAAATGACATCATACTACCTAGTCTGCAGTGCTTTAAAATTTATACTATATCTTTCCAAGTCAGTACATACAGAAGTGAATCTTTTTAATTGCTGCATAGTATTCATCAGTCTGGATAAACTGGTTTATTTAACCACTGGCCCATTGTGAATATTGGACCCTTTCCAAATTTTCATTATCGTTGGCACTCTACAGAAAATCTGTATATTCACCTCTTTGTGTGTATGTGAATTTCTGTAGACTTACTTCACTGAGAAATGGTATTGTCAGAGCAGTAGAATACAGGTGCAGTTTAATATTCAGTGTATACTGCCAAATTACTTTCTACCCACAGTATGTGAGAATACCTGTTTCTCCTCATTCTCACGACTAAGTTTTCATCCAGTATAGTGACAGATCTTATCTCATTATCATTTTAATTGACATTTCCCTGGTTACCAATGTCAAAATCACTGGTTTAAAAAAGTGGTCAAAATCCATCTTGTCGTGTATTTAGTGACCACTGATCTTTTTCCCTTTTGTGAATTGCCTGTCCATCTCCTATGCCCATGGTTCTGTTGTTTCTTCTTGGTTTAAATGATTTATCAATTCTTGATTTTGTTATATGTGTTGCAATCTCAGACCACTGCTTGTCTTTTTAATTTATGATGTCTTTTCTCATCTAGAACTTTGAAATTTGTGAGATAATAAAATTTATAGGTCTCTTCCTTGATGACTTTGCCTTCTGTGGCTGAAGAGGGCATTTCCTACTGCAAAACAATCAATGTACTTTTCTGTATCTCTCAGAATAACATTTTGGAGGGCTAAATCGCACAGCTACGTTTTCCTATAGAGAGGAGTTGATTCTGCCACCTGCATGTGGAACTTTCCAGGGCAGGGCCCTTCTGCCTGTCTACTCTCTGCCATGCATTCCCAGGGCAGCCACATCTGCTGAGTGCTGGTCCTAACATTGCCTTAGAAGTGGCAGGAGAAAGTGGCCACCGTGGCCACAGGCCTGAGCAGGCCAATCCTCTCCTTAAACCAGACATGAGCTCTAGATCAGGAAGAGAATCCAAGAAGGGAGAGAGAAGGCTCATGACTCTGGCTCATCTCACGTTAGATGAAGAACAAGCCTCTTAGACCCAGATGATGGGGTCAATATTCTAAATTTCCTATATGAGGTCGAATCTCCGATTCTTCACCCTTGGAGGTATCATTGCCACTGGTTTTCCTTATAAGGAAAATGAGGCTGAGTAAAGTCAAATGCCTAGATTTAATGTTATGCCATGTTAAGAATCCAACTCTAATTTCTTTTTAGAATCCATTTTACTATTATGGAAGAGATGCTTTGCCTAATTTCTTACTACTCATCAAACACTTTGCTCATATTATCCTGTGAAGTAGGTGCTGCTATCCCTATTTTACAGATGAGAAAAACTCAAGATTAGGTGGTGTAATCCAAGGCACACTGTGGGTAGTAGAAGTGCCAGAGCTGAAATTCAGAGTTTCTGCCTTCCCCTGTACCACTCTTCTTTCAGAGGATTTGCAAAAGTACACAAAGCTACCAGTATGAGAAAAGCACATTCAAAAGAATGTGCTAAATCCAGCAGCTAGCACAGGTGCTACTAATGAATTGTCTCCACCAGGTGGATATTTTCATTTTTGCTGAGACAAAGCATTTGGAAAACATTTGACTTTTAAGGAACACCTTGAAGGTTTCCTCCAACAGAATTCACTAATTTAAAGGCGCTGTATCTAACCGTTTGAAAATTTCACAGTTGAATGAGCTAGTGGTTTCTGTTTATTGCTAACCCGTATTCCTTTCAAAGCACCACTTGAACTTCAGCTGAGAATCATTTTCAGCCAGTTAGTTTGTGGTTTATGACATCTATTTTTGTTAGTGGGAAATGTTTGCCATTTTTCCCAAGAGAACTAGCTATAAATTATACTTCAGAGAACTTCTAAGTAAATATGTTCATGCCTCAGCACTTTAATGTGCTAATTAGCTATTAAGGGTGTCAGTAAATTAGACCTGCCAAAAATAATGGCCTCCTTGACTAAGTTTTTCCTACCACTCCGCTTGATGGTGTTACTTATAAGTTTTGCCCTCAGGAACTGTTAAAAAGTGAGATTGTAGAGGTCTGCCTTGGGAAAAGATAAACTCTGAAAGAGTTGTGGGAAGTCATCTAAGGCCTCAGTCTGTGGGACTCATAACCCCTAATTTACAAACCTCGGGCTTACCAACAACTCGATTGGCTGGCAGGGGGATGTATCCTCTGCTCTTTGCTCCCCATTTCAGAAAATCTGGCCAATGATTTTCCTTGTAAGTTGCTGCCTTTTGTGCATGTGAAAAGTTAGCAAGTTATTACTACTGTTCTTATGCTGGAGAGAGGTACCTCACTTTCCAAATCAGGGGTCTGGTTGGCACGAAAGAAGGACCTGACTAAACAAAACCTGCTCTCTCCATCTCTCATGCTCTTGCCAAGAGACCCAAGCAGATGCTGCTGCCAGCTGGAGGACTGGGATAGGAGATCTCAGAGCAAGAAGTCTCAGGAAAAATGTTGTGGGCAGTGGTTATGTAAAGCGTAAAGACTATTGTTATTTTCCCTGCCTTATTAAGGATTGAATGGGTTGGCCTGGGATTCTACTCACTTTACCATCTGGGAAATACTTTCCGTGTTCTAAATGACCAGATGGTAGAACTTAAACTTTGGTAAATTCCAGACAACCTGCCTTTTCTGTTAATAAAGCTTGCATGATAACTAAAGTAAATGCAAATTATGGTGCATGCTAACGTTTTCTAGGAATATATATATAGAGTCTTTTAAATTTATATTTTTATGTGTATATATTAATATATACGAGGCTACCCCCCTTTTTGTTTGTTTTATGATTGCAAGTAGAGTCAACTAAAATACCCAAAACTGTAGACTAAAATGGATTTCACGGAAATAATGAAACCGCACTGTCGCAGCAGCTCTGATGGTAAATGATGACCCTGTTTGGGTCATCCTCACTGACTGTCTTTAATCGTGCGAGGGACTCACAGGCTTCCTCTCTCAGTCTTTCCTCTACCTGCTCCCTGGGCTCTTGCTGGGAAACTTGAAGGTTGACGCTTTTAAAACAGAGCTGGTCCAAGTACTTGGCAGCAGAGACCCAAATAGCCCTGCAGCATGATTACTGCTACCAGAAGAAGCCTTCATTATTCTGTTTTGCTAAAAATAAATTTCTTTTGCTGTTTTTGATAGCCACAGCGTTAGTGAAATTATTTTTTGTGTGCAAGTAGCTCACACTCTACAGTAGAAGGTCATTGTCACTGCAGTCTGCATTTGTGGGGGTCTAAAGTGTATTACAATTAAGTAGAGCAGCTCCTGTTTGCTCTTCAAAATGAACCCAAGGAATAGGATTAAAACTTCAAATTTCATTCTTTCCCAAAGAAACAGGGACTGGAGGCCACCAGCATTTGCTCCCTCGATTCATGACTATCATGGTCTTAAAATTGTTATTTATTATAGGCTTTGCCTGAACACTAATAATGAGTGACTTGCCATACCTTAGCATTTAAGCATTTTTTCCGATTAAAAAGTTTAATTCCAAATGTAAACCTGATGTGGGCGTATGTTCATTTGCTTAACAAATATTTACTTAATACCTAGTATGTGCTACTATCACTATTTCGGATTGAAATATGGCACCGTTTCAAACTGAATTGAAAATGACTTATGTGGTCAAAGTTTATTAGTTTATACCCTATTAATTTAAAGACTTGGACAAAAGCCACGCTGAGGTTTACCATCACCCTGGCTATGCAAATAAAAATATGTGACCAAGAAAACAAATGGTGCGGGAGGAATGATCAAACAAACTGACAGAACACGCTTTTCAGAGTTCTTTGAAGGTATCCATTTATAGGCAAACAGTTGATTTGATCATTATAAATTGCTCTTCTACAAAACAGTGCTTTTTCAAGCCCTATTTTATTAAATGTACCCTAAAAATAATACCACATCACTAAAATACTTCTTGATTTAGATTCCTCACAGTTCACAATGAAATTTCAGTTAGTTTCATTCATTAGCTTTCACTGATATGGGAAGGTTTGACCCTTTGGGAGCTCTTGCTGCGCCCTTATAAATTTTATAATGTCAGAAACATTAAAACATCATTTAAAAGATCTGTCAAGCAAAGAAATTTGAGGGTCGTGATAGTGGAAGGTGATGTTTTTCACAGTGACAGTCGGCGTTATATAGATTTTGTAGTCTGATCTGGGATGGAATCTATTTCTGCCACTTACTAACTCACCTCTGGTTCGTCATGCCTCAGTTTCCTCATCAGTGAATGCGGGAGTAATAACACGCAGAGATCTATCCTGAGAATTATGCATAAACTAAACTTAAAAGTGTGTGACATAGCATCGGCACTCCGTGTAGATTCACTTGCTCTCTGTTCTTGCTTATCTCACGTCATGTTTTAACCATTATGGTTATTTTTTTTGGAAAACAAAGCAATCATCCAAAATGACAATGTAACGTGAGGACGTCTCCCTGGACAGCCACATGATCTGTGTTAACGGAAATGACCTACTCTAATTGCAGGTTATATCCAGGCATGTAGAGGACTTATGATTGCTGCTGTCAGCCTGGGCTTTTTTGGTTCCATATTTGCACTCTTTGGAATGAAGTGTACCAAAGTCGGAGGCTCAGATAAAGCCAAAGCTAAAATTGCTTGTTTGGCTGGGATTGTGTTCATACTGTCAGGTAAATAGTAACTTTCTTCCAAACAAGGTACTTCATGATGTTAATGAAATAACACTAATCATAGTACTTTCCCTCTGATACTTTTTAGGGCTATGCTCAATGACTGGCTGTTCGCTGTATGCAAACAAAATCACAAAGGAATTCTTTGATCCGTTCTTTGTTGAACAAAAGTAAGTACTCTTTTAAGTCTGTAGGTTTCTAGCTCACGGGAAATGTATGTAATTTAATGTTCTAAATTAAAAGACATGAATTTCCTATGTGGCTTTCGAAAGGGAGAAATACTGATAAATGGTATCTGATGACATCATCCAAGATTAAACGTTGTATGTGCCACATAGGCAAAAGATGCAGTTAATTACTTCATTAGTGTTACATAATGTCTTGTCTCTAAATAGTTCAAGGCATGGGATTTAGAACTATAAACTTCATCCATTATATATCATAACATTGAAGTCAAGCAGAGGAAGAGTGGAAGAGAAATGTCTGATGGGAAGGAAAGAATGGTGAGGTATGAGAATAGAAAATTAAAAGCTTGCCTTGACTCTTCTCCACCCAACATGATATTTGCCAGATGCTAGTCTCCGAGCCTTTTAAATTTGCTCTGTTAACTGATGCCTTGATAAACTCTATGTGAAGCAAAATTGTTTTTAAATGCCCTAGGAGCATGGCACCAGCACCCAGGTGGGGGCTGGTCTCCCTTGCAGATGAGCGCTTTGGAATTAACAGATCAGTTTGTTTGCTGGTGTTGTTTTTAAAGTATGGGCTGTTGCTTTTTATAGTTTCCCTAAGCTTATTTCTTTGGATTGGGAAAACCCCAGGGATACCAAATTAGAAATAATAATATATCAAATATTTTGTCTTATATGAGCACATAACCACATATCACTTTAGGAAGACACTTGTGTATATGTGTGTATTCTTATCAACCAGACTGATAATTTTCTTTCAGACTTCAGATCAAATATTATAGAATTTAAAAAGTATATTACTGAAATAGCTGGTTAGGTAGGCATTACTTTTTTTCTGGTAGGTTTAGGAATCTTCAGGAAATTGATTTCCTAGTTTTGTCTTTAGTATAGTTTATGCATAAATAGCAAATGCTTATATCACGAAATATAATGAAAACAATACCTAACACATGTTGAGCCCCTACCATGTGCCAAGCAAATATTGTTTTATTATTGTATTTTATTCTTACAATACCCTATGAACTAGGTCCTCTTGATATTTTCTTTTTTAAAACTGATGAAAGAGGTAATGTGTCCAAGGGAACTTGGACTAAACCAATAGGCTGGCTGAACTGTGATTCACACCAGGCAGTTGAACCCTAGCATACTTGCTCTAAAATGCACGATTTATAATATTCTGTTATTCCACAATTTTCGTGACAATATGCTACACATACTTTTCATCAAGGGGGTTTCTTTCACATACTTTAAAATAGTGTTTATTCAGAAATTTTATTAAATGGAAAACAAAAATGACTGTTTTAGTACACAATATAACTTTTTCTCTCCTGCCTATGTTAGAAAAACATGTCCTGATTTATAAATTTTCTCCTAACATTTTTGATAATGAGATTTGCACAGATCTACATAACAGCAAACATTGAGATGAAAACCGAGACCATATTCCTGAAAATTAGAAATATTTTAATGATATTCAAGTGAAACATTATATTGAAATAATACATTTTTATTTCAGGGTTTGGTATCATAAATGCACCACAACACTGTATTTCTCATTTTATTAAACACATTGCTAACTTTTTTGGATTCTCTTTTCTACGCTGCTGTTTTTATTTTCCTTACAATTGTTAAGTATGTCTTTGCACCTTTGAATTTTTCCTCCATCAAGGTTAATTCATGTATGCACAGTAACTTAAACCTGTCTTGGTGTGTTTTCTGTGCTTGGTAACCTGATTCAGTTCAGTACTATTGGAATCTCTTATTCTCCTTGCAGGTTTTGATTAAACTCAGTTCAGCAATTACGTACTAATTTTTTTCTTTTCCAGGTTCTTCGTGCTACATTGAACTATCTCCCATTCCTACTCTTAGCCTCCCCCGCATTCTTCAGCCTGCTCTCTGTGTCTGTATTCTCATCTGTAAAATAAAGATAATAATAGTACGTCTCTCATAGCATTGCCGTGAGAGTTAAGAGAGGAGAGAGACACATGTATGTATACATAATGGGCACAGAGCAAGCACCTTGTGTTAGCTCTTTTATTGTTGTATTAACTATTATTAAGATTGCTTTTTAATTCTGTGCAGTATGTAGGATGTGGCCTATCCTTATAGACATCTTTATTAGCACTTTTCTGCAATGACTTAAAAACCTTAATGTGGCACCTACAGTTTACCCATTTACCGCATATAGTTGAAAGCACAAGAGCCAGGGGTCATGAAAAACAGCACTGCTTACAAATTGGTAATATCTACAGATAATAGGCTGTTCACATCAAGCTCTATAGAAAATATAGACTTTATTAAAAATCCTGTGAATTGACAATGCATTGGGTCCTTGATATTAGGAGTGTCTCTCCCTAATCGCTCTATTGCCTACAGTGCCTTGCCCAAAGAAAGATCCTCCGTGACTTAGATAAAATCCAGTTGGATCAAGGAATTATCAAGGCCTGAGAACTGTAAATATGTTCAAATTCTAATTACCTACCACTATAGAAAAGAAGCATAAAAATGACTTGTGATACCCACAGGGACTCACAAACCTCATTTGAGTAAAATATGCTTCTATAAAAACCAGTATATCAACTAATGTGACTTTGTCTGGTTTCCCTTTACCAACACCTTATAGCAGAGGAGAAGGAGATGAAAATTAGGAAGGTGAATGAACTGCAAATTAGCTATCAGCACAAGATAAATTGGTCTCAAAGGTCTGAAATGTCATCATCTTTAAAGCAAGATTTTATTTTTTGGCATATTCTAGGGGTAGCACTTCCTTGGCTGGACTTTGCTAGAATTTAATAAATTGATGCCTCTGATTGTGTTTGTACTTGAACTTAGAGAGGAATATGTCAGAGAATTAAAGCTTACCACAGGGCAGACCCTAGGTTAGGTGGGATTTGGAAGATGCCACTATAGGAAGTTTCTGAATATTTCTTTGGTGTCTTAATCGACTGGCATGAGAATTAAGTAAAATTGTTGAAACCAAAACACATCTATTTCATCTCTGTCTTCTTTGCTTAGCATAGTACCTGGAAGTGAAATATTCATCTGTAAATCTAGTCCTTTCAAGATTAGCAGAAAAGCTTTTCGTTGTCTCGGCAGACAGAGGGAACCTCTGAGATCATGGAGCTACAAGGCTCTCACTTCCCATCATTATCATACATTAATCTTACAAAGCAGCCATCCCAAATGCCAGCCCTCCCTGCAGCCCTCGAAGGTGGGCATGTGTTTGGGCCCTTAGGAAGGGTGGTGAGAAACAGCTGCTAGCCACATAGTATAGTTTAAATTTCTGGAGAGCAAATACTTGCTCTCCAATACCCAAACCCTGAAATGCTCTGGAAAACAGTTTAGGCCTCAGAGCGTGGTTTTGTTGTTATTGTGTTTCTGCTGTTGTTGTTTTCTTTGGACTTATATACTGTATTAATTGGATCTTCTTTGTAGATTTCCAGGACATCCTGATATAAGGCACACCGTGGTGGCCTAAATTAGAAAAACACAGCCAAGCTCATGAACGGAGTTCCTGCTACATTCCTGCTACGTGCAGGGAACTCCACAGGGGTTTTGTTGATGAGAAACAACAAGTGGCTTCTAGTATGGAATTGGAGTAAAGATACAAACATGGAGTATTGCGCTTTATGTTCAGTGGCTTTTTACTCCAAAAGCCTTCGTTTCCCACCATATTTCTGGGAAGATTTTTCTTCCAAGCTACAATCGTTTGACAGATTTGCAGTCTGTTAAGAGTTTCATGGTGTTCTGCTATTTGCTCACTTTTCCCTTTTGTTTTACTTCCTTTCACTCGAGTTATGAGTATCTTTGATGACTCCAGCATGAGCTGCAGAGCCCTGAAAACTATTTCTCCTTTAGGCTATGTGAAACTAACTTCCTCCTTTTTATTAAAACAAAACCTACCGAGTCTGAAAAAAAGATCTCCTGCAAGCTTATGGTATTAGGTACCCCTTAGTGTGACTCACTTATCAAGGTGTTGAAATTTAATTGCATTATTCCCTCCATTGTTTTGTTATCCAAACCACTAACTTCCTGAATATCTTGCTTTGTTTTCTTAGATAAACTATTCCAAGTAAGAATTGATGGACATAAAGAAACTTCTTTCCAAAGCATACAATTATATTGCTTTTGACCAGTTGAAGTTGCTCTAGTTGAGGAAGCAAAATTATCTTAGATTTACTCTCTTTTCATATATGCAATTTATCATTAATATTTTGGCCCAGATATTCTCATGTTTTGGTCTTATCATCCTCTAGACTTTTCTATTTTCAGACTTTTCAAAACTGTGAAGCAATCTTCAATCCTGACATATGTTTGGTTTCTACTTTAGTATATAAGCTTTACTTAGGTAAAATCTTGTCACCATTGTGGCTATTTAGTATTAGAAGGAAACAGCTGCCTACATTTGGACAACTTCTCTTATTCTTCTTGTCTGTCAAGTTAAACGAACAAAAGACAATTCAATAAATACGTTTCTAGATTACACAGATTTTCCTGGATGAGGTTGAAAAGAATAGCAACCTCACCAGATGACCTTGTCAAAATATCTCTCTTCTGTCCTTATTATAATTTATTACATTATGGACATTTGTTTATTTAAGCATACTCCATTCATGAGGTTATCTGAAGAATGAACTAATGTTGGTAAAAGCTTACAGGTTGTTGGATAGGAGATTCCTTGTAAGTGCCAAATGTTAAGAACAAAACAGAATTCAACGGTTAAATATTAAGAAGGTGTGATTCTGTAACTTCACTTTGTTCAGAAGTAGGTTAGGCCACCTCAGACCACCAGAATTGCTCTGATTCTTTTGTTATGCCAACACGACTTAAAAATCTGCTTGGAAACCAGATGTTTGGCTCTCTCCTCTGTCTTTACTATCTAGTGTGTGACATCGTTATTTCTGCCACTGTGCCCTGCTTTCTGGGAATTCCGTCCTTACCCCGCCGCTCCTCTCCTTCCCACCGCCTGGCTGATTCTCATCATCCCCAGGGCGGGTGTTCTGGGCAAGGTGTCCCCTCGCTGCTCTCTTTGTGCCTTGCGCTTCCTTCATAATCCTACCGGGTGGTTAGCGCCTGCTTATTTATCGGCCTGTGTCCTGAACAAGACCAGGAGCATCTTGAAGTGGAGACCACATGTTGCTAATTTTGGAATCTGTAGTCCATGCTCGCTGACGTTCACAGCAGGGGTGGTAATCCGCAGTGGCGTAGGACTGTCTGCATCTCTCTTAGAATGCAGAGACTGAGCATGCTTGTGGAGATGCCGTTAAGGAACGGGGAGAGGCAGCATAGCACATCGTTTAAGGACCCGAGATCCAGGCTGCTGGGCAGTAAGCCCCAGCTCTACCATTTACCAGCTGTGTAACCTTGAAGAAGTTACTTATCCTTTCTGTGCTCTGTGTCCCGCATCTGTAGAATGAGGATAATAGGACCTAGAAGGCCTAGGTCCTCCTAGGAGGATTCAATGAGATAGTACATTTCAGCTGTTTAGAATCATGCCCAAAACATAGTAAACACTCAATAAGTGTTAGCTCTTATTTTCAAGGATACTGACCTAAAGCAGAGTATGTGAACGTACAGTACATTACCTTACATCGTCTGTTAAGGTTAGCCATGGAGAAGTATATGTTGAAATGTTGGAGACATAGCAAAAGGAATAATGGTTTTAAGACACTTGGCTCTCAAGTAGAAGGCAGGTTTGAAGGGGATCTGTTTAAAAGAAATAAGGATTGTGTAATTTTTAAATTGCTATCACTTCTCTCACAGCATTGCGTTAGAGATAAGTAGTAATTTAAAGCTGTAACTAGATAGATACTCTCCTGAGAACTTATCCTACACCTGGTTCGATTCTCAAATATGTCCAGGCAGGCTATTGAGGACTCTGAATAAAATACTAGATACGCTTTTGACTGGCCCAAGCGCTTTGGCTGCCAGTCCATCTGTATATTTTTACCTCAACACAAAGAGATGTACATCCACACACACAGATTCTTGACCTCTGCTTAGCAATACTGGCTGTAGCCTAGACCTCTCAGGACAGTATTTGCTGTTTTAGGAATTTCCTTTCTTGAAGCACGGCCCTCTCTGTCAGTTTATTAAGACTTCAAAGTTTGCGTGTAAACATGTTATTGTGCCTACTGCGAGTATTATGAATCAGCACATTGTTTCTCACGATCGAGGCCAAGTAAACCCCCAATTATCCACACTGATGGAGGAGATCAGTGGCATGGGTGTTGCTACACAACAGATTTTTTTTTCTTTTTTTTTTTGGAGATAGGGTCTTGCTCTGTCGCCCAGGCCAGATAGAGTGCAGTGGCATCATCATAGCTCACTACAACCTCCAGCTCCTGGACTCAAGTAATCCTACTGTCTTAACATCTCAAGTAGCTGGAACTACAGGTACAAGCCACCATGACTGGCCAATTTTTCTATTTTTTATAGAGAGGGTCTCGCTATGTGGCTCAGGTTGGTCTCGAACTCCTGAGCTCAAGAGATCCTTCCACCTCAGCCTCCCAGAGTGCTAGGATTATAGGGGTGAGCCACCGCGCCTGGCCCAGATTTGTTTTTGAACTGGACTGTGTAACTTTGGGGACATGAGATGTTTCTTTTAAGTTACACTTTACTTTGGCTAACATCATATTTAGCCATACTGTGGATGGTTTTTAAATTTCCATGAGTAATTGGCAAGAATTAGAACTCCCATGACGACACTCACGGATCACTTTACACACTGTTAGAGAGGCAGGTGGCAGAGAGGAAAAGGCTGAGGTTGTAGAGTTTGGCTCAGCTTGGATACCGGCCCTGGCCTTGCCTTTTGCTTCTCTGTGATCTTAGGTAAGGTGCAATTGCCTCTACTGGATAACAGAGATAGTAGTACCTCCTGTTCTGAATGTTAAGAGGATTAAAGAAAATAGCATATTGGGAAGGGGGAGATGGTCAAATGACATGATAATTCAGTTAAGCAGAAGGAATAAAAAAAAATATATACATATATATATGTATATAGACCAGTATCTCTCTATATATATACACCAGTGTTACATCTATTTGTAAAATTCACTTCAGCATTCCTGATTGCCTAAATATGTTTCTTCAATTTACCTTTGAGTGATTTGTAACATCTTTCTGCTTCCTAATTAATGAGTTAAATAAAACTTCTGAGACATGTTCATTTTAAAAATTAAAAAGAAAAGAACATCTATAAAGTACCCACCACAGTGACACATGGTAGGTAATCAATAAATGTTACCTGTTATTAATATATGCAATTTCTAGAATTCTGAACTACCCTAATGAAAGATCATAGCACATGGAGAGATAATGCATGCATGTCTTATAATCTAGCCCCAGAAAAGCAATTTTTTTTTTGCTTTTGCCACCATTTGGGAGGTACCTGCCACTATTTTGCAAGTCTCGTGGAACACCTTGGGTGGAGTCCTGTGGCACGGGCCAGGCAGTGGGAGAGAACTGTTAGCACAGGGGAGGCTGTGGCAGCCTCAGAGAGATACACGAGGAGGGCAGGTGCCCCATGTAACTGGGACCCCAACAGCAGGGGGAGTGTTTGAGGGGAATGTAGGTAACTCCTACAGAATATTCATTTATGTAAAATTGAGTCATCCACTTATATAGACCTGGATTTTATAAGCCTATGTGTTGAAAAATAAGTTTAAGTTAGACCAATGGAATTCAATTTTGAAATGTTAACATTGATAATATATGGTGTACTTGCTAGATTATGAATTTTGCAAAAATATATAAACATATTTGGTTGTTTTGGGGTCACTAGAATATTAATTTTGGCTATCGCTCTTCATTAAATGAGGAAGAGGACAATATATTTGGAAACAAACACTACCAGGTTTTTTGGGTGGCAAAAAACCTGGCTCCTGGCTCTGTGACCTTCAGCAAGGTCACTTCACTTTCACTTCTCTGGAGATCTTAAAAGAATGAGATGCTTTCATTTGTTAAAACAGTTTTTTTTCTTTGTTTTTTGGAGGGGCTGGTCTTTCCTTTTTCAGCTCCAACATGCCCTGATTTTAATTAGTACCCTCATCTCTTTTTGTGCTGGGTGAAAAGGCAGCCCGAGGGCATTCAGAAAAATTCCATGCCCTGGAGCCTTTGAGCCACTGAGAACTTAATGAGCCAGAGAGAGGGAAAACTCACATCTTTCTGAAATGACAACCAAAAATATATTGCATTGGTTGGTTTTATAGTAATAAAATCTTTTACTTAGCTAAGGTGTACATAAAAGGAAGCTGACGTGACAGTTAAGAGCTTGGGTTTGAAATCACTGTTACAGATGTCAAATCCTGGTTCTACCATTTACTTAGCTGAGACATCATGGGAAAAATGATTTAATCTCCCTGAGATTCAGTTTCCTCATTTGTAAAATGAGGATAGTAATACCACCTTTCAGGATTATAATCAAGATTGAATATGGAAATATATGTAAAAGAATGTTAGCACACACAAAAAAGTCCTAGTGCAATGAGCTGACAGTGATGTTAGCTATTGTCACCATGGACGTTTACCTGAACCACATCTGTGTATATTTGGGAGAACCATGATAATGTTTACTTGGCAAAAACATACTTTTCTAATTCTATAGTTAAGTTTCATCACACCTTACTATAATTATTTGCTTAATGTCTGACTGCCACCACTAGACTATAAAATCTGTGAGCTGGGGCTGTTTCTCTTGTCCACCCTGAACATATGATTAACACAATGCCTGGCATGTCATTTCTGTGGGGGTGACCAGGGGAGGCTGTGTCAGCTCCTCATGGATGGCAAACTGCAGTCAGAATGGGGATATGGCTGCAAGGAAGACAGACATAGAAGGTGAAAATAAGAGGTGCTCCATAATCAGTTTCCTTAGGGTTGCTCGGAATGTGATTGGGCTGAAACATGAGTGGAACTATGAAATGCATCAAAATTAGGGTCATCAAGTGTGGTCTAACCCTAGCCCTCTCAACATGAAACGAGAGCCTCGAACAACAGCCCAGGACACCAGACATAGCCAAGTGGAGGACATCACCCAATAGTTAAGAGGAATCTTAACACTATCTTTATGGTTTCTTTGGGGAAGTTTTAAGTGGTTAATCTGTGTTTTAATTTCTCTGATAGAAGTACGATTTGTCCCCCATTAGTTGATTACTAAAGTCCCATTCAGTGCCATAAATGGATTATAGTCATATGGGCGGCTTTTGATTAGTTCTATCAACCAAGAAGCTCCAAAAACATTGTTTTCATCTACAAACAAAGTTCTGTCCTCAACCTGACAGTGTTGGATCTGTATGGTGTTATGTAGATTTATAACTTTTCAGAATAATGAAAAAACTTTGGTGACGGTAATCAAGAGCTTTTCCTCAGTAGGAAAGCTGGCCTAGGGCCAGGAGGATATTGTTAACAAAAGAAAGACCTGCAACAC
>CAUYSK010107174.1:0-23662 GCA_963575035.1 Avahi laniger
GGGGGGCGAATCTACAACTAAAGGACACGGGGAGCACTAAAGGGAGGGAAGGGCATGCCTTTAACCTGCATTTGGGTGAAGCAAAGACATAAAGTGTAACTAGAATGTTTGTACCCTCACAATACCTTGGAATAATAAAAAAATAAAAAAGAAAAAAAAAGAAATTTGAATAAAATATGAACTTTAATAATAATGTATCAATGTCGGTTCATTAATTATGACAAATGTACCATACTAATTTACGATTTTAATAATAGGGGAAACTTATGGCATGAGGTATGTGGGAACTCTATACTATTTTCACCTATCTGTAAATCTAAAACTGTTCTAAAAGTAAAAGCTTATCTTAAAAAAATGAAAAAAAATTGGTTAGCATTAAATTCAAAATTTAGGCCGAATATGTCTGTAAATTCTATATTCTCTATACTATATTTTGTTGCCTCACTTCTATCATTACTAAAAAGGAAATTTTATTGTTGTTAAATGTCATTTATTGTGAGTAGAGAAACAGGGTTGAAGTTACGGATTACACATATTAAATCCTAAAGTCAGATTACATAAATTGGTCCTCCTCTCAATTATTTGTAGTTTTCTAATTAGGCTTTATCTCCATTAAAAAAATTAATGTAAATGTTTATGCATTTGGCTAGCTGTAGTTAACATTTGTTGAGGGTCAACTTTTTGTCAGGTCTTGGATCATTTCCATATTTTATTTTAGGTATTCTTCATGACAACAATATAAATTATATACTAATATCACTCCCATAATATAGATAAGAAAAATCAGACAGAGAGAAGTTACTTAACTGGCTCAAATATATGCATTTAGTGGTATAGCCAGGTTGATTAGAAACAGGAGCTGGTCCTCGACCATCACATAATATGTCCTCATGTGATTACTGTGAGATTACTTTATAGATGGAACTTTCAGTAAAGAATTCTTATGGAAAAAAATCATGAAATTAATGATACTAAATTATTTTTATGGAAAAAGAATCATTAAATCTATAATTTCAGAGCCATTGTTCTTAAGGTTCAGCTAAACAACTATGTTTGCACAGTAGTATGTGAGTATCATAACTTTATTATAAACTCGTTTCTAGTCATTAAGAACATAGTGTATAATAAAGTATGTATAATTGCTCATTCATAACCCTGTTAATGTAGTGAATTAAAAAGTACTTTAAATAAGTTTAAAATTAGAGCAATAGTTTTACAACTTTAATAAGGAACTATATTTAATTTGTATTATATAAATATGTAATATATAGAAATATATAAAAATAGAGAGAGGCTTTACTTCTAATTCTTATATGCACTAAAGTCATTTATTTTTGTTTTTACCCAATTAATGTAAGGATTCTATAAATATCACCAGTTTTAGATGTGTCCATTTAAGTTTTCAATCACTGAAAGCAAACAGAGAATGATCTCCTAGATTGCAACCTGATCATTTTATGCAGATTCCTAAAATTAAAAAAAAAAACTTAATAATATTTTATTTGGCAATATTTCTTTTGAAAAAGAAGATGAAAGTAGTAATTTGCTGTACAGTTATTCGCACTAAAATGGGAATAGCAGTGTTTAATGGCATTATGCACAAACGGATCAATGGAAGCACATACACCAAAAAACTCTTCTTATTATGATTAAAAGATTTCATAGATTTTCTTTAAAATATCTCTGTGCCTGAGCAATAGAGCAGCATAGTCTTTAAATGGAATCCTATGAAAATTAGTGAGTGGCACCACTTTGTTGGGGGCCCTGGAATTTGTGAACTAATAAGGAGCATAATTTCAGCTACTTAATTTCAGTTATCTTAATCACATGACTGTTTGGCTGTCCATTAGAGAAATACCTACTAGTAAAACCAGGCCATTTCCTTCCAGAAGCTTATGTCTATTGGGAAATACATCTATTATATTTATGTATTCAGGAAAACTGCAGACTCCTTTACAGACAGTTTTATATTTATCTGCCTAAATATTGTATACATTACTTTTAAAACAGCAACTATGTTTCAATTGGCTTCTATTACTTCTTAATTATGAGTTAAATGAGTTTTTTTGTCCTTTTTACCTGTACATCATTATCATTTAGCAAAGTATTCATTATAATAATCACTCAGTATTTATCGAATTAACTCATTAATTAAATCCATGATTCATTGTGTAATGTTGAGTATAAAGTAAGCTCTTGATGGGTAGTGGAAAATTAATTTATTAAGGTGTTTGTTTTTATGTGAAGAGTATTTACATAGTGTGTAGGACAGTTCAAATTTCTTTATTACTTCCAGGGTTACACATATCACATGCTATAGCTGAAGGGAGCTCTAATGTAAAATTATGTAAAACCCCATTGCTGTTTTGATATATGATCATTAAAGAATTAGCAGGACATATTGTTTCATATATTTCAAAACATGCTCCCTTTTTATAATAGTTATACAATTGAGCTTGCAGATGACTTCCAGATAGTCTTGATTTTTTTAATGCCCTTCCACCCTGTGGAGCTATCTTAGTCATTCATAAATTGTTCCTTTATACAACAGATGAAGTAAGAGCTCATAGAGTTCTGCAGTAGAATATTCTTGCCCTATATATTCACAGATAGTGTCCAGTTGGCAGATGAGTTACCATAGGCTGGAAACAAAGAAAGGAAAATAAAACAATGAGAGAGAGAGAGAGGAGAAGGAGGAGGAAGAAGAGGAGGGGATTGGGGGGAGGAAGGAAGGAAGGAAGAAAGAAAGGAAGAAAAAAAAAAGAAAGTGGATTATTCAAAATATTTTCATTTGTAATTAAAGAAAGTATCTCCATTACAAACTAGGTAGGCAGAGCTGATCCAATCCAATAGAACATGGAATTCTTTCCTCCATCTCTCTTAAAGAAACTTTCAAATCACTACAAAAATCAGAACTAAAGAAAAACAACATTTTTAAGGAGATGAGAGTATTTCACCTTGTATATAAGAAATATCAATCCCAGAATTTATCCCACAAAAGTCAAGACTCCAGTGTTGCCTTTGACATTCTTAAAAACATGTAGAGACAATATTTCAGTAAGGGTTTATGTTGAACTTGAAAAAGTATTACTCTTGATAGAACAAAATTGGTATGTGATTTAAACTGGGTGAGTGTTCTCATGCATCCAGTTTCATACTAGTGTATCACAGGTACATGAAATTGATCACAAAGTCCTAAAATGTTTATACTTGTTTATCCTTTCATTTGTTAATTATCCATTTATTTCAGTTTCTTCTAAGAAATTTTACAGGAAATAATGATACAAATCTGAATATGACAGTGTTTTGCCTTGAAAAGCTATGATTCAGTGGAAAAGCAGACTATTAAACACACCATGATTCATCTCAAATGGTACAGAAACAGCAGCTGGTGCTATGAAAACACACAGAATTGGCATCCATCACTCAGGGTACCTAATTGTCATTTACCATTTAAAGGCATTTGGAGGAAGAGCCACTTGAGATGGGTCCTATAGGCTAAGGAGGAATTAGTCAGGGAGACGAAGAGCATTCAGGTTGAGATAAAACATGTATACAGTAGGACCAGAGAGTGGAAATGTTTCATTATGGCTGAGAACTGATGGTGACACAACTTGTATAATATATTAAAGAGCATTTATTTAATGCTGTTTCATCTGAATACTGTTTAGTGCTATAGTATTAATATATTTATATTTGTATTTTGAAACAATCACTCTTTCATAAGAGTAGATGTTTTCTGAAGGAGAGTAATAGCAGGCATAGCTATAGGAATTAAAAAGTTACTTGTGGTAACTGAGGTCAAAAAGTTTGGTGGCCTGAATGAGGTAGCTTCTTAACAAATGGAAGGAAGAAATGAGAAGGTGGTAAGAAAGAGAAATAAAAGATGACTACAAATAAAGGCTAATCAAGGAGATAGATGGTGGCTCTAGCACTGTCAGAACAGATGTGGAATCACAGATGATTTCTTTCTCAGGCACATTTCAGCTTGAGTGGTAAAGATAATTAGTATGGGGGGGCAAGGGCAACATATGTAACCTAAACATCTGTACCCCTATAATATGCTGAAATAAAAAAAGAAAAAAAAGATAATTAGTATATCATTGAACTAAAATTTGTGACACTCAGGAGTGAGAATACGGCTGAAGATACTAATTTGAGCCATCAAAATCCATGAGACAGTTCAAGCTATAGAAACAGATGGAGTCATGCAGTTGGAAATCCCGGACTATCGAATTTCTGAGGGGCACGTGAAAAATAGGATCTAATAAAACAAAGTGGCCAGAAAAATAAAAGAGAACCAGAAGGGAAAATGAAAGAAAGAAAAGAAAGAAAGAAAAAGGAAAGAAAGAAAAGAAAGAAAGAAAGAAAAGAAAGAAAGAAGGAAGGAAAGAAAGAAAGAAAGAAAGAAAGAAAGAAAGAAAGAAAGAAAGAAAGAAAAAGAAAGAAAGAAAGAAAGAAAGCATGTTTCAGAGGGTAAATAAAGCAAGACTGCAGAGGTCTTTAGATCTAGGAATAAATCTATCACTAGAGAGTTTGGCAAAAACATTTTTAAAGCAGTGGGAGAAAAATCTAGTAGAAAGAATGAGTATGAGTATGGGCTAATGATAGTGGCTGTAAATGCAAATAGAGAAATAGCTGAGAGTATATTGAGTTGAGGAAGATTGTGCTATATTTTCTTATGTATTTTGCTTAATGGTTTTATGGTAAAAGTTATTTGTACATGTTTAAAAGCTATTGTGAAAGAGCCAGTTGAAAAGGATAGGATAAAAATACAGGAGAGAAAAGGTAAAGCATAAGATCCAGGAGGTGAAGGCAGATTCTAGAATCCAGGGGATAAGATGTCAGATTTGTCTCTCCTTGTGATGGGAAGGAAGTGGGTAAAGACGAATAAAACCTAGGATTATTTGAAAGGGCAGGTTCATAAGGCTGCTCCTATTTGAGAGCTCAATCGTTCAAACATAGCTCTGTCTTGCTACGATATGATGCTATGGAGAAAGGTTAATGTTTTTATTTTGTTTTTTAACTACAACCAAACTAGTTTTCCTCTAGAGTCCATACACAGCTGTTATCTGAAAAATAAACTAAATACTTTATTCTGTAAAAGCTTAGCCAGAATCATACAATTTCAACAATCTCTTCAGTTTTTCATCTATAAAATGATTCAGCCCTGGTCGTACGTGACATCCTTCTGATCTGAGTTATCTAAATCAGTTCCTGAAGCACATGCTCTCCGGTGGAGTTAGGAAAAAGTGGCAGTCTTTTGCTGATCCTTGGGTCCAAGCTGTCTGTTGTTCATTGGTACATTCCTGCAATCACTGTTGGCCTCCGATGCAGAAATCCATGGTGGGGGACTTCATAGTTCATTCATTTTGCTCAGGCAATGGTCCTAGGAATTACTTGTCATTTCTCTCGTGTTGATGTAGTTTCCTCTCAGTTCTTGCCAGCTGCCCATCTCCACCCTCTGCTGTGAGATCATTACACTCTCCCTTAGAAACTATAATGCAGTTTTTGAGTCTCAACGCAGAGTCTATGCCTCCCAGAAAGTGTGAGTGACTTAGGCAAAGCTACATGTTTTACATCCTATTTATTTATTTCCTTATTTGGTCTGGCCAAGCTTGCCAGGTTGCTGTGTGCCAGGTTAATATAGACATATTACTTTTTCCAGAAATGGATCAGAGTCCTTTTGCTTTGCAATAGGTATTACCTACACTTGCTTAACAAATCTCCTCAGTAAACAGCTTCAATGACACAGAGAATGTTAACAAATTCATTTTTCTGTCACTGTCTTTGTTCCCTGTTGCAATCATTCCCCATGGCGAGGAAAGGGGCAAAATTGCTCTTTCTAAATCCTCTTCTCTGATTCTATCTAATCCTTAAGTGAGCTGAGATAGCCTTTTCACCCTACGAATAAACACTAGGAAATGGGGCCTCTGGGCTTGTTCTTGAAATGATAAATGAGAAAAGCAAAAAAAAATTAACAAATTTTTTCCACTGCCTTGTCAAGAGGTACAGTGCCAGGTTTCTCCAAGCCTGGATAGATCTAGCAATGAAATATCAATTAATGGGGAAATTAATATAGCACAGTTTTAAAAAGAGGCATAAAGAGAAGGGGGAAGGTATTATTATCCTATTGACCTGATTGAGGTAAATATTGGAACCAGCAATAGCCAGGGACCTGGGTAAAGTATAGGCAACAACAGGCATCCTACGAGCCTATTATTGGAAAGTCCAGGGCAGAGCAACACTGTAGGCATAACCAGCAATGATGGCATAAGCCATATCTTAAACAGAAAATCAGGTGCAAGAGACTCCTAACAGAGCACTATTGCCTTGAGAATAACGTACAGTTTGTTTCCTAAAGAAACAGGATAGTGAGGCAGCCAGCTGGAAGGGTTTACAGGGTCACCAGCCCAACACAACAAGTGAGCATGTCTTGAGAATTTACAAAAAGTTTACAAAGTGGTTCTTTAGTGTCACCTGGGAGAGCTTTTAGTGATCCAGGTGCCCAGGCAGTGCCCTATTACATCAGAATCTCTGGTTATATAACTCATGGTTTTAAAACTCCCTGTTTTAAAACCATTGATTCCAATGTACAGTCAAGTTTGAAGACCACTGCACCAGAGGAAGAAGCCTAAAAGGAGACTGGAAATCCTGCTTTTATGAAGCTGGGGGCTATTTTACTATCATAATCTCTTTTCAATGCGAACACAAATTATTTACAGACTGTAAGATGTTATATTATTATTTTTTTTTCTAAAGCTTATGTGTAGGGAGTAGAAGGAGCTTTTGCTAGGGTTCTTCAGTATTTCTCCAAACCCATGATTCCTTTTCATATTATTTTCCAGACTGCACCAGTGTGGATAGAGAAATGAGAAAACTTAGCTAAAAAAATAATAAAAATGGCCCTGAAAAATTAGATTATAAGTTAGAGGATACGTGGATCTTAAAAGAGTTTTGGGGAGGGTTTTTTGTTTGTTTGTTTTTTTGGTAGAAATCACAGCTAAACTTTTTACCTCAGTTAATTAAAAAAACAAAATCTCAATTTCCAGATGCAAACTACCAAAGCTCTAAGCTCTGAGTTTAAGGAAATTAAATTATGTGCATTATCTGTCCAGCTATTGATTAGCCAAGAAGTTATCATTCAAAAAGTTCTGGAAAAGAATTCAATCACATTTGCAAATCAATCCAATATTTCAGTACAAAGGCAAATGGACCTACTTCACTTAATCAATATATTCTCCAAGGAAACTAGAAAAGCCTCTCTATTACTCAATTTCCAACACAGGCCCAAGCATTCTTTATCGTTATATATCGTCCTTTTCAAAATGACAATTTTATAATGCTAAAATCATGTTAGCTTGTGTATTATTTCACATATTTCACTGGTGATGTCAGCCTGACAGCAGGCATGGTGAGAAAACGTTTCACGTTGCCTCATGTGAATGCTAGCCCTGGAGGAGACAGCTAGATATAAATTGCACACTTTTGGGTCCATAACAACCATCACTAGGAAAATGGATATGATTAACAAATTTTAGAGGGATCAGTAAGCCTATGTGTGTAAGAATTTTAAAAGGACATGATAAAGTACAGGTATTCCATGTAAAATAAGAGATGCAAAGAAGAGGGAAGACCTCCAGTAAAGTGTATTGGCTAGCAAGCATCCAGTTTTATCATCCAAAGATAATATTTTGCAACAGATCACAGTAAAAAATATAAGACATTTAAAGCCTCCAAAAAATCTTTGACTGAAACTTTTCTGTCAACATCCACTTAGAATTATAGAATATTTTGACCCAGATGGGATTGTTAGATATCAGGAAATATTATATTGGAATAACACATACCCTTCTTCAATTGCAATTTTGTCAGTTATTTCCTATCAGATCTTAGACAAGTTACTTAAATTTCTGACCACACTAAAGTTGTGATAATTAAACAAATAGCATGTATTAAGTGTCTGACTCATAGATGACATTTCAGAAATGTTAGCTGAGTAACTCATAGATTAAGACTTGAGTAACTAGTCCTTGGCAGCACAAGTAGACATTGGCAGAGTTCGCTAGTTGGCTAGAACCGCAGGCTTCTAGCTTCTCTCAAATATTTTTTATTTTTCCTTTACCTCCTAACAGGCAAAGAAAAGGTGATGATTCTTTAATTTCTTTGAATTCATCCCAAGACCCTCACACTCTTTTGAAGGAAAGATACCAATAAGTGGATTTTATATAAGATGTCTAGAGATACCAATAGAGATAATTCTCAAATTGTTTAAAATTAGAGCTTTTAAGTCATGATGGAATGTTAGAAATATTAACCAATGTGTTTTTAATTTTGAATTTTTTCCCCACATGACTCTTCTCCTCATTTCAGGGAAAATGGGAGTATTTTAGATTCACTGCCTCAAGAAATGGAAGACATGGCAAAAATAAATAAATGAATAAATAATAAAATTAAAAATAAAGAATAAGTCAAGACTCATGTTCTGAATTTCAAAATATACTTTTGAATTCAAGGGAAACACGACTCTCTTAAGAGAAAAGGGTGTTGAGTGGCATGTTAAGGGGTCTTTTAAACGTGAAGAGTTAAAGTCTTGACCTAAATAACTGCAGAAAAATACATACTCTTAGAATGAGTTAAAGGATAAGCAAGACAGTAAGAGAAGAGCAATAGCCATTGGCCAGTGTCCTCTTGAATTAAAAATAATTCTGGCTGCATCCCTGGATGTAGTGAGAGAACACGCAGGTTTCTGTATGAATACTATCAAACTTAGGAAATTCCTCAAATCATAGCTTTGTGAATATGGAAGTGATGTTTAAATGGAGTTATTTGGCTTATGGACACAAGACCCGGAACTCCTGTGCTCCCCAATAGGACCTAGGAGTTGGCAGTCACTTTATTTCCCCCACACTGCCCTGAGTGGTATAGCCAGCAGCCTTGAGTGACAGGGATGAGGAAGTCACTGTGGAATATGTCACATTGCCTTCCAAATATAACACAGGAGCCTCAGCCTGTGCTGTTGTGGAGGGTTGATTACACCAGAGGAGTAGACAGTAGGGAGAGTCTGCAGAGCTCAGAGATTTGAAGCTCAAGTTCTGGAGCTCCACCGCTGTGTTCAAACCCCAACTGGGTCTCTTAATTGCTGCATAAACTTGGCCCAGGTTTTTAACAATTCTGTGCATCAGTTTTCCTATTTCTAAAACGTGTATAGTAATAATAGTATTATTCCATAGGGTGGTTATGAGACCGGATGAATTCAGATATTTAAAGCATCTAGTATAGGACTATATAAGTGTTCAATAATTGTTAGCTATTTTTGCTTTTAATGGTCATCTTAGCAGATGCCAGCTATGAATACATGTAATGCAAAGACCAGCTTCTTACCCGCTGCTTTCACCAATTCCATTAGACTGCTTATATTCCCTAAAATTTAGAAATTATACCAAGGCGGGAGTGGGAGTAGGAACAAGAGAAAACCCTAAACTTACTAGGAAAAGTTTGAAGTGACTCTATGTGATTAGGTTCAGTTTTCTGCTATAAAGTACAATTATAAATTAAGTTCAGTTTATCTCTCTCTCTATATATGTGCATATATGTACACATATCTATAAATATATAGATATAGATACACATACACACACATGCACAATCAAAAAAACACACTTTCAATTTTTATATATCTAAGTAATCTAAGTATGTAGTCTATGAAATTCATACCACCCAAAACTAAAGGCTTTTTAATTTAAAATTCCTTTTTTTTTTTGAGGCAGTCTCACTGTGTTGCCCGGGCTAGAGTGCCGTGGCATCATCCTAGTTCACAGCAACTTCAAACTCCTGGGCTCAAGCGATCCTCCTGCCTCAGCCTCCCGAGTAGCTAGGACTACAGGCATGCGCCACCATGCCCGGCTAATTTCTTCTATATATTTTTAGTTGTCTGATTAATTTCTTTCTATTTTTAGTAGAGACGGGATCTCAATCTTGCTCAGGCTGGTTTCGAACTCCTCAGCTCAAATAATCCACCCGCCTCAGTCTCCCAGAGTGCTAGGATTACAGGCATGAGCCACCGCGCCCAGCCTCTTTAACTTAAAATTTCTTTTTAGTATGACAGTAAGACATTTGTTACTGAGATAAATATATATATATATATATATATATATATATATACGTGTGTGTATATATATATATATATATATATATACACACACACAGAGAGAGAGAGTTTGGAAACTGATGTTATTATAGCAAAGATAATTAAGCATCCTACTAAGTGATTAAGTAATATAGTAGCACGGGTTTGGAGCCAGAATTCTCTCAATAATATTGTTTATAAAATAATCCGTTTCACAGCCACCTTAACTGATTAACAGGTAATAATAAATGAACATTGTCTATCTGTTGTCAACTCAACAAAGAGTAAGTTCACCTTTAATTTCTGCTGCCTATAAATTTTATCATTACCTTTTGATTTCTGATTTAAAAAGGCAAAATAATACTTTTGGACAAGAAACTGATGTGTGTTAATCCAGAAAGACTACAAACAGAAATATCAGAAGTTAATTATGTTTTGCTAAGTATGCTTACCATTTTAAGAATCTAAAACTTGTAATTGGAAAAGTCTTGAGGCTTTCAGGCTAAATAAAGGAATATAAAGAACATCAAGTTGCCTTTAATCTTTATGAGTGGAAAGTGTGAGTGCATCTATTCATTCATGTGTCTAACTGCAATTTTGTGAACACCTCAACTACAAAGACAGATGTCAGTGCTTAAAAGCTTGGCTTTGAGACTACAGGGATTATTGCTTTCTCAGGCATTCAAAGTGGGAAAAAAGATTATGTTCACCGAAAATCAGAAAATGAAGTAGATTTAATGAAAGGAAGGTGGAGCAACAAAACATGTTTTACATGTTTAACTTAAATTTTTAATTTTTCCACCAAATTATCTTCTCTCTCTTCATCCTCCTTTCTTGTCTCTTTCCTGCTTTTCCTTCCCTTCCCCAGCAATTGGGCTTCAGGGCCCATCTGTGCTGACAGCTACACTATACTACACTAAGATGAAAGACTTTAATGGGCAAATAACTTCTATGTTACAGACGAAGAATTTTATAGCTCTGGTTCATTCTATAATTAGACTTGAGAAAGAGACTATGACATAAAAAAAATAAAGTCACTTTTAGGTCAGAGAAAAGAGTTATGGTTTGTAACTAAGAGGTAGTAGCTCAACACCTGCAAATGACTACAGGCATGTATCCATTTATTCCTTTTATAGATAAACATTGATCACTTACATGCCAGGTACAATTCTATGACATGATGATGTTAAATATTTCAGTTAAGTTCTTCTGGGCTCGGTCTTAGTACACATACCTAAATGTGGAGATTATCTACCAGTTTAATGGGATGCTATAAAACTCAGTCATCCATGTAAATTTTCTTGTTTCATATTCCATGTATTTGTCATAGGGAGTGTGAAAAAATATGGAGGAAAGTATCTGCTAGCTCTTTTTAACATAAAGAAGTCAAACGCTGGATAATAGTTGCAATCGGAAGAACAGGGAAAGAAAGGTCACAGGTGAGCACCTGGTCATAAACTTGGTAGATGGTGCTGAATTTCATTGACTTGGGTGGGTAGGGGGCACTTTTGAAACGTGAGGGAGAGGTCCCTTAGTTGAATCAATCTTACCAAAACTTTCCAATGAGCAGGACACAGGACACAGGACCTGGATTTATCTTCCTACTACAAACAACTAGAAAACTCAACAAATTATATGAAATAAACATTTTTAGATGTTGGACAATAGGCAGTGCAGGATTATTATTCCTGGAATTAGGGGAACAAATCACAGTAGTATTATGCTTGGAAACAATTTCTGGAATGCAACATAGGAAACGGGAACTCAAACAGAAATCAGTGGTTTTGCTATGCTGACTACATGGAGATTGTACTTTTAGGATGCTGAGATGACTAGATTTACGGGTTAAAAAACACGAGCTGAGAGGTACACAGAGAAATAGTTCTACTAATCCATTTACGGGTCCCTGAGTTTTAGGAAATTCTAGTCTACGCACATGAAGAGTGAAACTGCAAAAGGCAGGAAAAGAACATCTTTTCTAAGGAAAGAGCAATTACAAGGGAATTATAGGCCAAATACTTCCCAATGTTCACATAAAACTGCGAATTATTCAAGCTGTAATCATGCAAAGTGGAGACTAACCAATGTGTGAAATGTTGAATAGAGACTCCAGAAGGATCATGCCTTCATAATAGGGCTAAACTAAATACTTCTCTAGACTTATCCTAAAAGAATAAAAATTTTAAAAAGGCTAAAACAGCTTAGAAAGAATCAGGGACTCAGGATATTAGCTAATGAGTCATCAACGGAGTCATCGAAGCCTATTTTCGTTTTCATTTGCTTTGGACCTTGTCTTGAGTTTGAGTAGCATGGGAATAGGGAGACAAGGTATGAAAGGGTGCCTATTCTTCAGGGCCTAAAGATCAGTGGGCTTTGGATCTCTAAACTGGCTCTGTTTAATACTGTTTATTCAAGTTATGGTCTATGTATTTAAGATGTATGAACCTTCTTTTGTCAGCCAAAAGCTGAATGGACAACAGTGAATTGTGGCTTCTGGCAGAGAAGAGCATGCTTCCTTTTACACATGTAATTTAACTCTAGAACCTGAACTCTAAATATTAAAAGAACATGCTTCCTTTTCTGTGTGCCACATTCTGGTTTAAAGGTTTTTTGATGAAGAGATGGGAGAGTCAGCACAATCCTGAGTGAGACAGTGGGCAGCCCATGGTGGCTCTTTTGGACTCACCAGCCAGAAGATAGCGTGAGTCAGGCTTCTCCTCTAAGAGGTAAATCCAAACAAAATCAGGCTAGGGTCTGAAGAGGGGAAACTTTGTTTTTTCTCTTTTTTACATTTATAAAAACATCTGTGACAGCTGGCAATAGTATAAATCAGCTATCTAGAATGAGGTTAATCATAGAGAAAATAAAAGAATACATCAATTAATTCTCTACTTTTTCAAATTAGATAAGGACCTAGAAACTAGTGATAAAAAAGAAAACCTCAGCTATTCACATGATGTCTTGATTTCAATAATGTAATTCTTTTTAAATTTATTTTTATTTGTTTTTACTTCAGTAGATTTACAGGTATTTTGTTGTTTTTGTATAAATGAATTGTATAATGCTGTAGTCAGTTCTTTCACTGCATCCATCACCAGAATAGTGTACATTGCATCCAATAGGTAATTTTTATCCCTCAGCCTCCCCTTCTTAGCTTCCAATGTTTATCACACCACTCTATTATCACATATACCTATTGGTTAGCTTGAACTCATAAGTGAGAACATGTGGTATTTGTTTTTACCATACTGAGATAGATCACTTAGGATAATGATCTACAGTTCTATCCAAGTTGCTGCAAAAGACATTATTTCATTCCTTTTTTATGGCTGAGTAGTAATCCATGTTGTGTGTGTATGTTGTGTATATATAAAATTGCATTTTCTTTATCCACTTATTAGTTGATGGGCACTTAGGTTGATTCCACATCTTTGCTATTGTTAATTGTGTTGCAATAAACACTTGAGTCTAGGTGTCTTTTTGATATAATGACTTCTTTTTATTTGGGTAAATACCCAGTAGTGGGATTGCTGGATTGAGCGGTAGGTCTATTTTTAGTTCTCTGAGGAATGTCCATCCTGTTTTCCATAGTGGTTATACTAATTTACATTCCTACCAACAGTATATAAACATTCCCTTTTCACTGCGTCCATGTCAACATCTATTATTTTTTTGACTTACTAACAATGATCATTCTGACAAGGGTAATGTGTTATCTCATTGTGGTTTTAGTTTGCATGTTCCTGATGATTAGTGACGATGAGCTATTCCATACGAAAGCATGGATCTAGGCAAAGGAATGACAGTGCTAAAATGGATGAACATGTTGGGGAATTTTTTTCTTCTTTTTAAAATTACTTAAAGATAATTGAAAAAGATAAGGGTCAACTCTTTCTTATAGCAGAATTTCAATTAATAAATGTAAAAGTAATGAAAAATATAATATCTTCACCATTAGAGTAATGTAGTAATCACTGCTGGAGGCAAGATCCAGCAGTATATGCTAAAATCAGAAGGCAAAAAATTAAGGAGATACAAGGCATTTTATAGCTTTAAAATATCTCACCCCAAATATTTATTAATTACCAAGGGAAAAATACTAACAATGAAGAAATTTGGCAGACACCACCTTAATCAAGTGTTAAAGGTTAACATAACCACTAATTAGACACATAAACATCTTGTACCCCCAATATGAAGTCTGAAAATGGAAATCACCTCTGTAGTATTTTCCCCCCAAATCCATAACCTCGATCTAATTATGAGGAAACATCAAAAACTCACAAATTGAAAGACATTCTGCAAAGTATCTGACCATATGCTTTAAAAGTGTTAAGGTCAGGAAAAAAATAAGGAAAGACTGATGAACTGTTACCGATCTGAGGAGATAAAATAGGAAAACTAAATATGATGTGAGATACTGGATTGGATCCCAGAATAGCAAAAGAACATTAATGAAAAAATCTGATCAAATGTGAAAAAAAGGCCTGTAGTTTAGTTAATAATACTGTACCAAAGTTAATTTCTTAGTTTCAATAATTGTATAGTAGTTATATGAGATGTTAACATTATGGGAAGCTGTATGAAAGGCATACAGGAACTCTCCATATTGTCTTTGCAACTCTTTCTGTAAGTCTAAAATCATTTCGAAATATACAGTTATAAATGCTAAATGACAGTTTAAAACTGAGGGTGGGGCTGTCTGAGACCTGCAGTCCAGAGCAGGCCTTCCTCCTTTCCACCCTCCTCTATTCCACAGTTTCCTCCAGGCCTCTGCCAGCAGGCAGCGCCTCAAGCCAGAGAATCACCCCTGTCTGTGATGCAGGCCAGGAGGTTCCCTGCCCAGGATCACAGCCTGAGCTGGGAGCACGGCCCTCCCATGGGGAGAAGAGTTGCCCCTTAAGCACACTGATCTGCCCCTGAAGGCACGCACACTTCAGTAGGCTGGTTCATAAATATCCCTTCTGGGACCCCCAGCAATACAATCGAGACCTGGGTGTACAGGATCTGGTCTGCATGCCTGACCCCTGGGCCCCGGAGATCAATCCCTGACCCTGCCAGGGAGAAGAGAGCTGGTCTCAAGTCACTCATGGGGTGCCTAAGCTGGATCGATGTCTCTCCGTCTCGGGATTTGCCCCGCTCTCCTGGAGTCCCCAGGCAAGCGGCACCTGGGAAGGCTGGTAGGTAGGGAGCTTGCAGTCTGAGTACCCCTCAGTCTGCTGTAAGGCCCCAAAAAGAAAGGTCCCGTTCCTTGGAGATGCCTCTGTGTGATGGCTAAATTATCTCTCTGGGCACTCATGGGTAGGGAAGGGGAAGGAGAGAATGGAGCTATATGGCTTTACTGACAGGCTCGGGTCTGCATGTGGGGAGGTGCCCCGAGGGAGCTTGGAGCCTGCTGCCTGTAAGGTTTTTGGATGGGCAGCACCAGAGAAAGAAAGACGAGCAGAGTGAAAAGTGCAAGCAACGAGGCTTTACTGGGGGAAGAGGAAAAAGAGCGCTCCCGGGTTAGGTTCATGGGTCCCAAGAGAGAGGGCCCAAGAAGTCACACTGCCCAGAAGTTTTGAGTGAGTTTATTATATAAGTTTTAGAGTTGGGGGTTGGGGGTTTTTTCTGACACAAAGAGTTTTAGGGTGGGTATTGAGAAGTAGGAGGGGCCGGTGGTATGTGTGGATTCCAGGAGCCAAATATTCTCCTATCTGGGTGAACATTTAGGTGTGCTTACTCTTTCTTCTTTAGGGAGGAGAGGGGTGCCTGCCACCAGCCTTACAGTGCCCTGTCCGCAAGAAGCACACTGCTCACCAGCGGCAGTTGTCTCTGGGCTAGTGATGGCAGTTCTCTCCAACCGCTCAGGAGCCCACCCGCAGTCTGAGATGCAAGGGAGGGGAACGTTATCTGCTCCACCTACCCTTGTTGCTGGTCTCCAAGCCTCTAGGGGACATTTCTCCTTCCAGTTCTCCTCCACAACGTCTTCCCATGGAGTCTCCTATAGTTTCAGACACCCTTCCTTCCAACCCTCATCCAATATATGTTTTTCTGCTAGTTTATTTTTTTCTCTTTCTTCTAAAATCTGTGTTTTTTGCAGAGACACTCTGGCAGGTTTTCTCGTCCGCCATCTTGGCTCCTCCCCTCCTAAAGTCCTTTCCTTTCTAGTTCATGTCAGTCTAGCAAGAGGGCTATCAATTTTGTTTATCTTTTTGAAAAACCAACTTTTGGTTTTATTGATCTTCTGTATAGTTCTTTTGTTCGTTAAGCAGGTTTTATGTTCTTAGGCGACTGCTTCACATTGGGAAAGCAGAGGAAGGCATTCGATGGTGCATTCCTAATACTGACTTTACTGGGTCTCATTTCAGTTTTGGGAACTTGATGAAATGAAAACTCAATTAATTTCCCTTCTCCAGCTCTATCTGTCACTCCAACGGGTTCACCAGAATTGCAGGAGGTGTAGACAAACCAACCAGGGTGGGCAGCTGACTCTAATGTGTACCGGGAGCCCACCTTAGCCCTATAAAAGACGAAGGGCCGACGTGCTTTTTCCTTCTGGGTAGCAAGTTTGGTCAATTTCTTCTTCTGTGAGGTAAAAGAGATTAATTAGATAACAACATAGGCTTTGGAAGGAAGAAAAACTCAGCATGTGTGCTTGTGCTCTTGCTCCAGGACTTTGCACAGGACAGGAGGAAAAGATAGAAGGCAGGGTGGGCCTCAAGGACTTTGGGGTGTCAGACTTGGTACTCTTATTTAAGGAGTGATAAATAATCATGACTTCCCTCCCATCCCTCTTCTCTTCCCAAATTAAAAATAAATTGGAGAGAGATGCAGGCATCAGACAGACATCAAAATATCAGCTCTATCATTTTAAAAGTTAGGTTAAAGAATATGGCTTATATCTGCATCCAAATTGGACTTCTTAAGGTTTCTCCCCTCAAGCGAAAGGATGTTCCATCTAGGACCAAGCTTGCAGAGCAGACACACTGCCCTCCAAGCGGCTGCCTCACAACCACCAACCCTGTAGTGGCATATCAGGTTCTGACCCACGTGTACCACCTGCCACGGGGGGGGCCAGAGCAGGAGGCAGCGCAGCCCATGTAGGGCAGGCACCGGGGTGGAGGCAGGGACACCCACGTTTGTTCAGTTCCTCTGCCAAGTCCCCCCATTGTGGGGCATCCCTCCACCTCCCCCAGAAGGGGCAAGGAAACAGAGAAGGGGGCAGGAAACTCTTCTGCCTAGTGCTTTCTGAAAGGTGAATGCTCCTGTTATATTGGCCATGATAAGAATTTGCAGGGAAAATAAGAGGCATTGAGAATCTTGGCCTTTTACTTTGGAGCAGCTGTGGGTACCAGAAGTTGGACTGGAACTCTCACCTTCAGCTGAAAGGATGGCTTGCTTTGTCCTTTGTCCTTCTTGCAGCAGAGACAAAGCTCTCCTTTAGAGACTGCCAAGAGAATTGGACTTCCTTCGTGGCTTGAGTTCAAGTGCGAGGCTAATACAAAGAAGGTCTCTGGAAAAAAGACAGAAAAGAGGTCAGTTCTCAGAGTAGAAGAAAGTCCCTCCTGTCTACTGGGGTTTCAGGCCTGACACATACCCCTTATCACTTTGACTCTGTGGTCAGAGTCCCCCTGCGTCTCACTGGTCCAACCTTCTCTTTTTCCACAGCCTGCCAGGTGGCTCCTTCTTCTGGCTCTTCCAGAAAGACTCCCCTCATATCTGGCCATTGTTATAGACCCTCTGTCCAATTCCTAAGGGTCCCTGGAGCTCCTCCTCCCCATTGCCGCCATCTGCTGAGGGTGGGATGTGGGATAGCAGAGAGCTGAGCCCACTTAGAGGGAGGACTTATCCTGGCTGAGTGGGGACAGAAAACACAACCAAGACTGTGAATCACCTGGAAGTACGTTCGTTGTATTTGGAACTGCCATGAGGGTCTCACAGTCCAGGACCAACACTTTGTGATCCTGGTCATGAATGCTGAATTTCTCCGGTGCTCTGGCATTCAGTTTTGCACCTAGATCAATGTAACAGATATCAACACTTCACACTGAGAATGAAAGACTCAGCCCTTTCTACCCCACATCTGAAGGGTCAAGCCCCAGCTGTCTACCCAGCCAGGGGCCTCAGACATCACAGCCACTGAATATTTCTTACACTCCCAGGCTTCCCGTCTTGCTGAGACAAGCAATTTAGCATTGTGTGTAAGCAGTGGGTTCCAGATTTGGACAGATGTGTTCAATCTGAGCTCTGCTGTAGGACCTAGGACAAGTTACTAAATCTCTCCAAACCTCAGTGTCCTCATCTGTGAAATTGGAGTAATAAATAATAGCACCTATCTGAGAGAGGAGTTATGAGGATTAAAATGCTTATTCCAATGAATAGCAATTAGCCTGAGCAAAGAAAGTGTCTGAGGTGTAAAAAAGATTCAGGGCACATAAGTCATTGTTCTTCTAACTTTCCTTCCTGCATCAGGCCATCAGCAGTGCCTGGGGTGGGACAGACACCTGCACTGGATGGGCCAAGGAAGACATGATAGAAGAGGGTGGGGGTTGAAGCAGGAAGCCCCCAAGAGCCCAGCATGGCACAAGGCTGAGCTGTCACTAAAGGGCTCCTTCAAAAGGCCAGATGGCTTGCACCTGGCCTTGGAAGAAGCTCTTCCAGTGGGCAGGACCAGCCATGACAGTGGCCAGAGGTCCCCAGGACGTGGGCTCCTAGGAACTCATTCAGGCCAGGCCTGCCTAGAGTGGGGTCCTAACAGGGAACCTTTCATACTGGCCTCTGATTGGACAGGCCACATGGCACTCAGTGAGGAACACAGACACTTGTTTGATGGAGGGCAGGAGTCCCCATGCTGGGCCAGTGACTGTCAGGGCTGGCGGCTGTAAAATGGCAAATATGGTAGTATATCACTGTGTATGTTCTAATATAGGCATCTGTGATAGGCAATTATAATGTAGAGAGTAATTCTAAGGTGTCATTCTCCTCCCATGCCATAAGCACATGGCCTTGGGCAGGATTTCTCATCATGGAGTGGCCTCCTGGCCTCCGTGTGCCCAGAGAGTGGGGAAGGACTCCTCCTGTAACACCAGCTTTCCTGCCACCTCCTCCCCACAGCCCTCCTCAGCCCCTCTGTGCAGGATGGCTTCCTCCCTGGTGCCGTGGCACTTTGCGCTTGTCACTTGTACCTTCACAGAGCTACTGCTATCCTGGTCTCATCACCCTACAGCACTGTGAGCTCCCTGGGAACAGGTTCCTTGTCTGACAATCCTGTGACCCTCCACAGCCATCCCCACAGCATCGGGGACACTTAGTATCTATGGAAGTGGTGCATGGCCGCAGGTGAGATCCTAAGTAACTCTACAATGATATCGGGACAGAGGAGATGTGTGGTTTTCACCCTGGCTTATATCAGAATCTCATCAGGAATTTTCTGGGCCCTAATTCAGACATTCTGAGTACATAGGGCACGTACATGTGGACCTAGAGCCATTGAACTAGACTAATTCTATGTCTTTCAATTTCCCACACTTTGATGTGCAATGAACCACTTGCAGAGTGTGGTTCAGGAGGTCGGGGTGGTGCTAAGGCTCTGCCTTTCTAACAAGCCCCAGGAGCTGTTGATGCCCCTGGTCTGAGGACACCCTCTGAGTGGCATGGCCTAAGGCAGTGGTTCTCAACCATGGTTGTACACTAGGAATCACCTTCTGGGTGACACTTTAAGACCATGGATGTCTGTGCCCCACATCCCCGAGATTCTGTCTCAGTTGTCCTGAATCAGAATTCAGAAGTTGTGCTTCTAGCACCAGCACTGTACTTTTTTACTTCTTAAATAGTAAATATTTCTTAAATTTCCCTCTTTCACTTCCTTCTCCCTCCTCTCTAGCCCTGACTTGGGCCCGCATCATCTCACACTCAGGTGTGTGCAGTATTCTCTTGACTGGTGTTCTTACTCATCAGCGCTGACCCCTAATCTGACCTTCAGATTTCTTCTCAAGGCCTCCTTGGAGGTGCTGTGGTTCTAAGGCACTGGTAAGTACTTTCTGTAAGACATGGTTCTCAAACTTTCATGTGCAACACAATATCCTGGAAGGTGTGTTAAAATACAGCCCCTTGAGCCTCAACCCAGAATTTCTGCTGCAAGAGGTCTGTGGTGGGGAGAGAATTTGCATTCCTAAAAAATTTCTAAGAGCTGAGACTACTGTTGGTCCAAGGTCCATGCTTTGAGAACTAATGCTCCCAGATTTCAGATCACAGCCTGGAAAAGAAGCTAGGATAGGCCCACCAGATGGGCTTACGTGGTTGGTTCCCCTAGGTGGGGCACAGTGCAGACCAGGAGCCAGCAGCCGTGTAGCTGCAACAAGACTGGAAATACAAAAGCAATTTCAGCAGCAACAGCAGCAACAGCAACAGTAGTAACAGTGCAAGCAGCCTCTCTTCACTGTGATAAGGGAGCTGCCGGGCACCTTTATATACCTAGTCTTATTTGGTCCTCACTGCCATTTCCTTGCCACTGGTAAGGAAAGTGAGGAAAGTTCACACATTAACCTGTGGCAGAGCTGGGACTCACTCTCAGGTCCTCTGACTGTCCCGTGTAGAGGGAGGTGATGGGCAGCCTTAAGCCTGAGTTTGGCAGACAGATGTTATAGTAACTTTAAATTTCAGCATCTGTTGCTTACTACCGGTGTCACCTGGGGCAGGTAACAGCCCCTCTCTGTCTCAGTTTCCACACCTGAACAGTGATGGTGCTAACAATTTCCTCCTGGGGTTGTTGTGAGGTGCACATGGTGTGTGTGAGAAAGGTTCTGGCTCCCAGGGCGGCCACCCTGAGCACTTGGTGGTGGGGGGGACAGGCATAGGGGTGTCCCCCACTGCCACACACCTGCTTGTCATCAGTGCTGTGAGGAGGTCAGGGTCTCCAGCCTCTTGACTGTGGTCAGAAGAAGCACCTGGAAGGTTCCCAGGCACAACACCTTCCTTCCCCTGTGCTTTTTAGTGGGTGTGTTACCTGCCCCTCACTGGGGAGGCAGAGGCCCACCCTGGGCTCATCTTTCTTGTGTTCTCTCTTGACAGGATTTGCTTCCACAAAGAAAAAGCCTCAGCCCATCCAGCATCCTTAGGTGACCCCAGTCTACAATTCTCCTTCCCTCTCCCCGGGCCCCACGGCACCCTCTTCCACCCCCGACGTCGTCCTCGGCCCCCATCACCTCACCAGGGCCTTACTTGAGTGGGCAGAATTCACGGAGGGGACACTCAGGCCTGGCTCCAGGGGGCTTCCGGCCGGGTCTGCAGTCAGACAGTGAGGTTAGCAAATGTGATTAGGATTTCCCAAGGATTTAGGGGTGTCAGGGAGCATGTAATTCCTTCTTTTCTGTGTTTATATGCTGAGAAATACTAGAGCAGAGATAATAATGACATTAAAACTCAGCTTCCCTGGTCAAAAATGTTGGAAAATAGAGATGAAATAGCTCAGGGGTTTGGCTTCTGGTGTACTACAAGCCACCCCAGTTATAGACAGTCATTTGGGTCAAAAACCTGCTCTTAGGGTTCCCCTTGGGCTGTCAACACCCAAGTGCCTTCCTCCATGGAGTACTCCTAAGCCCTGCGCGTGGGGCATTTTCCACCCCAGCTTCAGAGAGTCCCTTCTCATCTGCGGCTTCTCTTCTGCCTGGGCAGGTTGGGAGGGAAGAGATGCATTTAGAGGGTATAGAACCATCCAGTTGGAGGGCATGACTTCAAAGCCCCTGTCTTTAGGTGGGGATGATCCATTCACCTGCCACTCGATGCCCTTGGACACCTGTGGCAAAGCTTCCTTTGCTCTTCCAGGATTTTTCTTGTCTAATTCATTTCCCAGGGAAGTTCTAAAGCTCACTTGCTATGTAAGGTCAGCAGGGAGGAGCTGGTCCGTGCACAACACCTAGCAAGGTCCTGCTTCAGGAATTACACTTTGGCCCTATTGTGGATTTTTACAAGAATCTCACCTTCTGAGCAGCACCAGAGTTCGTCTTTTCCCCAGTCTTCAGAGTCCATTTTCACTTGTGAGTTCTCCTCCAACGAGGACATTTTCAACGTTGAGTTTTTACTCAATAGAAGATGAGATGAAGTGCAAGACCTGAGTGGAAAGAAAAGGGACCAGTTAGGGCACCTTCTGACCCCCAGGCACCTTGCTGGGTGTCCCTCATGCTGAACAGGCCACCAGCCTTGCTCTCTGCTTGGAAATGTACACTGGCCCCTCATGCAGCCAGACCCTTCTGTCCATCAGTCCTCCAAAGCAGCGTTTTCCAAACTGTGGCTCACAAGCTAACCCATGGGTCATATCATTTCTGTGGATCTAGACATTTTATAGAAATGGAATAGGGTGGGAAATTTCAAAGTGCATTACTCTAGTCCTGGGGCTGGCAAACCATGGCTCACTGGCCAAATCTGGCCCACTGCCTGTTGTTTTGTTTTGTTTTTAATAAAATTTTATTGGAACACAGCCATGCCCTTTTTCACATATTGTCCACGTCTACTTTGAGGCTACAATAGCAGAGTTGAATAGTTGAGAGATCATTTGGCTAGCAAAGCCTAAAATACTTAACCATCTGAATCTTTCCATAAAAAGTTTACTGATTCTGTAGTAGCCTAGTCTTTCCCTAACAAAAAGCAGTTTCTTTGCAACCTCTTGTCATGAAAAACTGGACCTCCAAACATCCCAGGAGACTCAATTTCTAATATCTTAGAGTAAGGTTATTCACATGATTTACTTCATGTGGAGGGGCTGGAGAAGAGATATTGATTAGATATTACATATGTGTGTGTGTGTATATATATATATATATATATATATATAAATTCGGCACACCCAAGCTCAGTAGACAGAGAACTTTCCCCAGCATTAGGCCAGGTCAACATAGTGAAGGAAGTGGGGCAAGAATTATTATTCCCATTTTATAGATGTAATATATGAAGGTAAGTGATTTCTTCAGGATCACATCACTTGTATGGTTGCAAATATGGACATTTTGTGTGGAAAACCAATCCTTTGACAAAGGCTTAGAAGTGAGACAAAGGAAATGAAATTGTTTTTGCAAAAACTAAAATGATAAGGAAGGGCTCCAGGGCTGAGCAACAAGGACAGTAAGAAAGAGAGGATTGCACCAGGTGGCTCTGGGCAGGTCTCTAAGAGTAGGATAGCTACTTTTTGGTTTTAAATTGTTTGTTGTTTGGCTGTATCTGGGCATACACAAAGCATAACTGCCTTTGTAGTTTCAGGATAAATCAAGGAACAAATGCCAAGCGTGTTGGTTCACACCTATAATTCCAGCATTTTGGGAGGCCGATGTGGGAGCATCACCTAAGGCCAGGAGTTTGAGACCAGCCTGAGTCTGTCTCTACAAAAACAGAAAAATTATCTGGGCTTGGTGGCATGGGCCTGTACTCCCCGCTACTCAGGAGGCTGAAGCAGGAGGATCACTTAAGGCCAGGAGTTTGAGGTTACAGTGAACTATGATAATGCCACTGCACTCCCACCTGGGCAACAGAGTGAGACCCTGTCTCCAAACAAAAAAAAAA
>CAUYSK010107175.1:0-38592 GCA_963575035.1 Avahi laniger
TTTCCAGCTGCTTTAGTTAATGACATATTAATTAAAATTATGTCAGTGCCTAGTGCATAAGGGCAATGAAATAATAGGTTATTCTTATTATATGTGACTGAGTGAAATAAAATATAGGTCTATACTTGTCCTAAAGGTCAGGCCACATCTTTGTGTGCACTATAGTAGTCAATAGTCTTTAAATTAAATTTTTTCTCATTCTATTAGTTTTAGAAATAGTTAATTTATAAATAATGTGAATATATTTTTTGAAGAATATTTTCTACTTGTCCCAATTTTTTTTTTTTTTTTTGAGACAAGGTGTTGTTCTATTGTCCTGGCTAGAGTGCAGTGGCATCATCATAGCTTACTGCAACCTCTAACTCCTGCCTCAGCCTCCTGAGTATCTGGGATTACTGACACCTGTCACCATGCCAGGCTAATTTTTTCTGTTTTTTTGTAGAGACAGGATGTCCTTCTTGCTCAGGCTGATCTCAAACTCCTGTCCTCAAGCAATCCTCCCACGTTGGCCTCCCAAAGTGTTAGGATTATAGGTGTCAGCCAGTGCACCTGTTCACTGAATTCTTGAAAAGTATTTTTAAATATTTATATAACTTTTTTGCTATGTTTATAAAACAGTGTGTATCATAACATTAGACGATTGATATGCCATTTCTTACACTTATATAATGAAATCATAATTTTGATAAATTGCCAAAATACATTTACATCTGCATATACTCTTCATATTTATATATTGAAAACTATTTCAGTATAAACATTTTTCGATATTAATTTCCTATTAGAGTCCTTCTGGAGCAGAATATTTTAGTCTTGTGAAATTAGTATTTTACATAAAGGTATCCCTCTGATAAAGCCATAATGCAGGTTATAGCATCACATCTTTGATGTGACTTTAAAGAAGAGATCAAGCTGTGACAAAAATAAAATTCTTGAAAATGCTTCATTAATTTGCCCCTTTGAGGTCATTTATATTTCCAGTTTATACATCGGGATTATCTTTTAAGTACAAAGTCTGAAAACACCTCCTGCAAGTTTAACCTAATTAGAATATGAAAGACACTTACTTTAAAATACCAATTGTGCCTTTAACCTTGACCCAGGGTAGTGGCCTATTATTTTTAAGGCTAGTTGTTACAGCACATACATAGTGTTAACACTATGTTGTGATGGGGCTTTTTATACTGCATTAGTGAAATGGAGAATACATCAGCGCTAATCATAAGAGCAAAACCACAAATTTGGTAATAAATACCTTACATTATAAATTATGTCATGAAACATAGCTCTACAAATAAATAGCAACCATCTGTGAAATGTGAAAGAATTGTATTACTTGTCTTAGAGAGTAATTGCGAGATTAATGAACAAATATCTATAAAGTACATAGAATAGTAAGAGTGTTCCTAGAATGAATCACTTTTATCAACTTTTATATTTATGTCAATTAATTATGGGTACAATGCAGAATAATTTTAATTGTTATTGAGTCTCTTTTATATCATAGGTCTTAATATAGGTATTTTTATGTGATATGTTAATTCATAGTGAACCTACAGAATAGATATTATTCCTATTTACAAATTAATAGCAATCATCAGGGACTTACCTGTGGTAAACAAATAGTAGCAAGCAATAATGATACAGCTCATCTGTACTAGAATACTGCTCTTGATACCCTTATAGTGTTTCTTCAGTCTTCATAGCTATACTTAATAATATAGAAAGGTTCCTTATCTTAGAGTTTTATGAAAAGAAACACAAAAATTGACCTCAAATGCAGATGTGGATGCTATGATTATAACTTTGAGTATACTCTAGTCAAATTTATATATAACCAGTTGTAAATCATACACCATGACTTTCAAATCAAAATATCACAAAGTCAATAGACCATAATGAGAATACTTATAGTTAATTTAATTTTACTCCTATTTACCAATTATATGTCATATATCATATCTATCATATCCATTGATTTTTCAATGAGAGCATATAATCAGATCAATAATCTGTTATGTAAAGGTAAAACATTCTCATATGCAAAAGAACAAAAAGTTTGATCACATTTATAGCTTATAGAGGAATAATTTCTAATTAGTATTTAATTGTGCATTTTAAATTTAATAATTATATAACAAAACAAATTTTCAGTACAAACACTGATTGTTACAAAATTACAAAGTTATACACAGCAACAGAATTAACTTCTGTATCATCATTTTTTATTCTGTTTGCTTTCTCTGCCTTTAATTTGGAATGGTTCCTCACCATCATCCATCATTAAAAAAAAAAACTTGCATTTTCCAAATGAAAAAATAAAAATTAATTTGTTTAGTACCAAAACAATAAATGAGAAAAATAAATTAAGATTAATTTATAATTGAACCAATTTTGGTGATGTTAAATGTTTTCACCTATGTCATTCCTTTCTACGGAATTATTTTGGCACTGAAATGTTTTTAAAAGCATATTTTTTTTAATATTTTGCCTGTGATTACTTCACCTTGCAAAAGGAAATTAAGAGGCTATGTATGAAAATGACTTATGACTTTTATGAAATATAGTTCATAAGTTTCTCATATTTAAAAATAGAATAAACTTAAAAAGCAAATGTCTGCATGTTCAGGTATGACACAGATTGTTTGAATATATACATCAGCGTAATATTTCAATACTTACTAAGTTCTAAGCATTAAATTTTTTGATTCCATTTATAAAATGTAGTTTTTATATGGAAGATAAATACTTGTGTTGTAAGTAATTAATTCACGCCTTTCCTTTTCCTCACAGTGTTGATTAGGAGCAAAAGAGTCAAAAAGAAGCACAACACATATTTTGTGATAAACCATTTGATGAGGTATCAGTGAGAGACAAAACCATATTTGTTGAGAAGAATGTGTACTGTAGAAAAATTATGGTGGTGATTGTGAGGGCACAGAGTTTCTAAGATATGATCCACAAGGACCCATAAGAGCACATTTTCTGTCAGTTATAATCAATCAGATCATGGAAATATTTTGATATTTATTAGAGGATGTAGAAAAATGAGTATAGGCAATAGACATTACTTTCAACACTGATCATTAAAATGAATAAATGGAGTAAATGATGTTTTTGCTACAAAATATCTGTTAATGAGCTAATAATTAGAAAAATCTATACATAGTAATGCAGAAATTTTGATAAATCAATCTCCTCTAACAGATATTTGTGTTTCTTCCAACTCTAATATCTCTTACGAATATGAGAAATATTCTGTGATTATATTAATAGGTTTCAACTAATGTACTCATTTTTAATGCTTCATTTTCATTCTATTTCTGGTGTTTTCAAGGCCTCTAAGCAGTGTGTTTGTGTACATTTGTGTTTTCATGCATGTGTAACCTGCTTGATACTCTGTTTGCACAGTTGCCTTGAACTTACAAAAGCACTAGGTCACTACCATTGAGTTAGAACTCCAATCAAAAATTTCATTTTACTATGTATTTCAAGTCATTCTTTTTCATTGATAAAGTCCCTGAGTAGATTCTTACATTGAGAGCACCCCAGAATAATCATGTTTTCTGCTTAACATAAAATGTGATTACATTTGTCTCTGTATTTACTCTCTTTATTTCTCCCCCGTATTGTTTGGTTATCTCCAAATATTTGCTGAATGGTTGGCCTCTAGGAAATAACTAAAACTCAAGTGATTTTTGGAATTGTCTGACATTGACATGAGTCTTCTTACATTAATATGAATCAAATAAGTTATGCAGTGTTCATTAACAGTGACAATTTCATGCTCATTGTGACAGATTCTGGCCACAAATTATTTCATAATTGTCAAGAGGTAAGGTCTAATCCTCTTACCTATTATTCGATGCTTAGTGCTTTGCTTAAGCAATCGTAAATGACTGGAGGGAATTCCAGGACTTCCAAGGCTAGGTCACACGGAGACTTGAAGCTACTGTCTGGGCCTCTAGAAAACTCCATTATGGAGCTGTGGGAAACCATGTAAGTTCAACTAACTTGATGAGGATACTGAATGATGGTGAATTCCTGAGATGACGTGATAGGGAAAGGTGCCTAAGCGGAGTCCTAACTTCCAGTCAAACCTGCCAAAATATCTGTAGTTGAGTGACGTGGTTTTAGACCCTATAGACAATCTTTAGCTAAAGAATTGTCCAGCCAATTTCTGCCTGAATCCCTTGTCCATAAATATGGGTAATATAATAAAATGTTTTTGTTTTGTGACAGTTGGTTACACAGCAGTAAATGATCATAATACTCTTTCTATACTTGATAGAAGCTATCTCATTATCAATATTTAAATCCTTATACTCTCTCAAATATTAGCACATTAATCTTTTTATTGACTTCATTACTTAAAATTGAAATATTTGTATTATTTTTCTAGGTTCTTAGAGCTTACATCCATTTTCCACACCTAAACCCATTCTGTCACAGAATCAGGGCAAGTCATTTGGGAACTGAACCAAACTCATATGTTTTATGCATTCTTGGAATTATCCTAAACAATCTAATTTCATTTTGCCTCATAGAAGTTCATTCTTCAGGACAAGCATGACTAAAAAGGGAGGAATTTTTATACTTTTTGGGTAGTATGTGTCAATTTAGATAAAATAATTCAATTATTGTCTTTTTCAGATACTTATTGGACACTTGATAACAATACCATAAAAGTACTGTTCTATTGTTTCAGAGCTCCAAAGCTGATTTTCATCTTTTAAGATTCATCTTTTAAGATTCATCTATACATATATACACACACATATAATCATATGTACACATATGTGCAATACACACATACTTCCCAAGTATATCTCAACTCTAAATTGTATAATTAAAATTTTATGAAGAATATGAGCAATTCTTCCAAATTAATAAGTAACAAATGATATTTATATATTAGCAGGGTAAAGTGAAACATGGAGACAGGACTAGTAAAAGATTATGTATATAGTTGACCCTAAAATGGGAATAGAAACATAATTACTAATCTACTAATTTGAGATCACCGTAGGGAAGAGGAAATACCAAAAATTGTGTAATCTGTCAAAAGTCGCACTTAAAGACATACACTCACATGTTCTAATGTCAGCAAGTTTGATCGGTTAGCTCTTCCCTTCCTAGTGAGATGTTTTCCTAAAAGTATTTTTATATAGTGTTTCACAGACCGTGAAATGAAAGAAATGAACACTGCTGAAGATGTGGAGCTATAATGGATAGAACAGATTCTAAGGAAGCACATAAAATTACCTAGAATCCGAGCTGTGACCCAAATTGATACATAATATGGTATATAATTTGTTACTTTCTATATATGTCTTTTTTCTTTATGGGGCATATAATTTTTATACCAGACTTTTTCAGTAATTATAAGGATTAAATATTTGTAAAATTGTCTCTTTGATATTTATTAATAAAATTTGAATTGATTAGTAATTTTTATCATGTGCCTGGCATAGGAAACAGACAACAGGGAAACAGAAAGGGATGGGTCTTGTCCCAAAATTGTCTAATCCACGTTTATGTGTCATAAGAATTAATGTTAGTTCATTCTCAGTCTCTAGTCTTTGTAAGCATTTATTCAAATCAGATGAGTTCTATGATTAAATCCCATTTACCCTTCAAAAGACAAGGATAGGATTTTATTTATTTTATAAAAGTTATTATAAGTCAGTCAATAACTCCGCATTTTTTTACAGGATAAATAGAGAGTATTTTCATAGGGTAGATCCAGAGTCAAAATAATTTTTGAAAGTCCAGGATGTTCATGAGTGTATTTTGCATCTATTCATATTTAAATTTCAAAGTAGGCGCTCATGACAAAGGACATTTTTTGGTTTCTGAAGGTTTTTCTTGCCAGATTTGATTTAGCATATGTGACTCAATTTTATGGCATCCCAATGTGGAGCAGAAATCACTTTCAAAGTCATATGTAACTTATCCTAACTAATTCTGTCATTCATCATCATTTTAAAACTCTCTTGAGTAAACTACAATTTATAGCAAATTGTACAATATGGTTTGGGGGATATGTCGTATTGTCTAGAGGAGGCTAAAACCCAGTCTATCAAGCTCTTTTCAATTAGAATTTTATGTAGGATTTGAGTTACAGTAAAACTCATAAAATAGAATCTGCAGTTGACTTGAGATAAGAAGAATTACTGGTTCAGCAGTTTGCCTGATAGTCTGAGTCTTGCACAGTTTCATCCAAAAATATAAAATTCACCTGAAATTCTGATATTCTACATTTATTTAATATTATAGCTTTTATCTAGAGTAAAGGTAGAAAAAATTCTGATATGAGAATTAATCATTTGATGAATGAGTTCATCAAAATGCCTCCTATAGATTTTAAGTTATTTACTTGTTTGTACCATGTATCAGAGTTAATGTGGACTTGCTATTTTCATTCATTCTTTTGTTTTAAATTATAGATACTAGATATGTAAGATTATTGTTTCTAGTTTCAATGAAGAAGTCAGATTGCCTTTTCTGATTAAGATAAAATAATGCAGAGAAAATTATTGCCACCACTAAACTACTAGAAGAACTGGGTGAATAATGAAGAAAATCATGTGTATTCAAACAATAAAGAGCTTTACAAGGATTGAGCCCTAAAAATATTAAGGACAGAGAGATGAGGTACTCTAAAGTTAAAGCAGATACTTTTCCCTATGGGTCTTTGTGAATCTGCAGTCATATAAGGGGCTGAAATGTACACTTGGTCTGAATAGAGGGCTTTTATTAAAGGAGAGAAGAACTTTCAACAGTCTCATTAAACTGGACCTTTTATGTGCCTAAGAACTTGCCCAAACACGCATCCCGCACTCACCTCAAGGATTTGTCAACTTATGAAACTGTGCAGGGTAGAAATCTAAAAATTTATGCACTAATATGAGCAATGAAGGGAGTATTTCAGTTTGGAAATAGAAAGGATCATTTTATAATGTCCAACTGATCAACCCAACAGGAGTATATGACACTGTAAGTTCTGTGTATATTCAATAACACAGTTTCAAAATACCTTAAATAAAATTTAACACAATTAAAAGAAGATATAGACAAACTCATAATCAAATAGGAATACACTAACAGACTTCTCACAGCAACTGAGAAAACAGACAACAGCATCAGTGACCAACCTGATTATCAAATTGAACAAATTTATATATTATATATATACATATACACACAATATGCTTTCATAGCTCTATACATAATAATAAAATAATTCACATTCTTTTAAAATTATATATGGATAAGCTATCAAAACACCAAAATTTACTCTGTACTGGGCCATTAAAAAAATTGCAATAAAATATTGATGGGTTTTCTTTGACCTCATTGAAATTAAGGTCATAAACAAAACCAAATTCTGCAAATTAAAAAATACACTTCTGTAATTGTTATAAACTAAACTACATCCTCCCTAAATTTATATGTTAAGCTTACTTGGAAATAAAAACTTTAACGAGGTCATTAAAATAAAATGAAGTCATATGGGTGGACCCGAAATCACGTGACTATCTGGAGGTAGGGCCTCCAAAGAAGTAATCCAATTAAAATGAGTCCAATAGGATCAAATCCTAATCCAATATAACTGGGACTTTTACAGGAAGAGAGAGAGAGACTTCAAGGGTCGGCATGTACAGAGCAAACACCATGTGGAGAGGCACCAAAAGGGCAGCCATTTGTAAGTCAAGGAGAGAGAGGCCTGGAACAGATCCTTCCATTGTGGCCCTCAAAGGAAACCAGCCCTACAGGCACTTTGACCTTGGACTTCCAATCTCCAGAAGTGTGAGGAAATGAATTTCCAGTCTGTAAGTCACCCAGTCTGGCCAAGCTCCCAACCTGCTCCTACCTCAAGGATTTGTGAAGTTCTGAAACTGTGCAAGAATAGGAGTCTAAAAATTTTTGTCTTTAGTTATGGCAGTCCTAGCAAACTAAGAAGGCTTTTTATTTAAAGAAGAAATACCAAAAAAACAAAAATTTTTAAAAATTAATGATAACAGAGACACAACGTATTAAAGATAATAGGATGAAGCTAAAACAAGCATTAAAGAAAAATTCATTACGAAGGTGCATTTATTAGGAAAAAATAAAGTTGGATATCAATAAATCAAAATTACAATGAAATATCATGTCACATGTACTAGGGTATCTATTTTTGAAATAAGTGGAAATTTAGAATCTTTATGTATTGCTGTTGGGAATGTAAAAACATGCAGCTTCTGTGAAAAATGTTAAAGTGGTTCCTCAAATAATTAAACATACAATTACCACATGATCCAGCATTTTCACTTCTGAGTATGCACCCAAAAGAGTTGAAAATAGGGGCTTAAACAGATATTTGTACATCCATATTTATAGTAGAATTATTTACAATATCTTCAAGTTAAAGCAACCAAAAATCAATCAACATGTAAACGAATAAACAAAATGTTAGGTATACATGCAATGAATTATTTTTAAGGATTAAAAAAGAAGGAAATTTTGACATATGCTACAACATTGATAAACCTTGAAGATACAATGCTAAGTGAAATAAGCCAGTCACAAAAGGACAAATATTGTATGCTTACACATTTATGAGGTACATAGTATCATCAAACTGATAGAGACAGAAAATAAAATGGTGGTTTCCTGGGCCTGGAGGAAGAATGAATGGGGAGATAGTGTTTAATGGGTACAGAATTTCAGTTGCAGAAGATGAAAAAGTTCTGAAGATGGTTGGTGATGGCTGCACAATTTGAATCATGCACATAAATGGTGAAAGTGCTAAGTTTTATGTTGTATATATTTAATCACAGTAAAATAAAACAGAGCAATGAGATAGTAAACACAACACACACACGTGCACATATACATACACTATGACTTTTCTTTGCTCTCAAATTTCAAATTTCTTTTGATATTAAAGAGTCATACATTGTCTACCTCTTTAAGCTAACTTCACAATTCTTTCTCTTTTTAATTCTCTTTTGTTCTAGTACTTGGGAATTTTTTTCTGTCTCATGACATTGAAATCCCTATTTTCTCCCTCAAGCACTATTTTTGGGGGTTTTCTTTTAGTTGGTTTACTTTCAATCAATTAGTCTCCACCAAAATATCAATTACACAGAGAGATCATACCAATAAACCCCCACTCAACTCACACACACACCATTCTCTCACCTGGCATACAATAAAATATCAGTATATGTAACTTATTGCCTACTATATTTCCTCTACAGTGTTTGCCTCATTACAAACTGGCTTTTGCTTATTTTCTTTTCACTTATTCATTTCTTCTCTAAACTGAATATATATTACTGAGCCCTGGAATATTGTTTATCTCATTTAATACAATTTCCATACACTTAACACTAGACTGTCACCTAAGTATATTTCAGAAAATATATGTTAAATAAATAATAGCATTATTTGCTATAGGTTTTTATTATGTATGAAATCCACATTTATTTTAATAAAGTCTTTATCTCATTTCTCTATTCTTGAAAATGAAAGGTAATCTGATTAATTTGTGTTTTAAAATGGAACGAATCTGGCAATTCTGATATCAAGATTGGGCTCACAACTCATGTGCCTCAAGGATCGTGTACATTCTTAAATCTATGCTTATATAGTAGAGCAAATAAAGACGCAGTACTGATTAGCCTGTGAAGAACTGAAGAGTATATAATTTATATAAAACTAATTCTGTTTATTACGAGTACTCTCCTTACCAAGTAAAACATGTCTCTAATGTATTCTCACTATGATTTAAATGTTTGTGTCCCTCAAAATTCATATGTTAAAATATTAACTCCCAATGTGATTATCTTTGGAGCTGTGGCCTCTTGTATATAATACTAATGATATTAATGGTATATGATCATAATCCCTTATGAATGGGATTAGAGCCCTTATAAAAGAGGCCTCAGAGAGTTGTCTTGTCCCTGCATGATGTAAAGACAAAGAGAGAAGGTGTCACCTACGAGCAAGTAGATCTATGAGCAAGTGAGCCCTTATCAGACACGAAATGTGCTAGCACCTTGATCTTGGACTTCCCAGACTCCAGAACGGGCAGAAATAAATTTCTGTTGCTTATAAGCTACCCAGTCTACGATATTTTGTTACAATAGCTGGAAGAGACTAAAAAAATCATATTATATATCATGTATATCTATATATATGTATGTCATCTATCTATGTATAATATAGATATAATATGTATATGTCTAGATTAATAGAAAAATTAGCAAATCTACTACATAGTCTGTTACATGGTAAATGCTTATTAAATTGTAAGTATCAATTAATATTGTGAATGGTAAAACTCACATTGGAAAAGGAAATACATTTCAAAATTTGTTTCAAGCAATCAATAAAGTTTATTCTAAACTCATATAAATAAAGTGCTAAAATAAGAAGTATTTTTATACTTGTCATTCTAAGTCTTTGTCTAACTTTATATTAATTTTGTTAACATAATAACTACTTAAATAGCAAATATAAAATAAAAATGGTTACACCAACTTACTTTTTTAACAAATAAACAGCACATGGATATTACAGCATATTGTCATTCTTGAGAAATATTATTATATACAGGTTTTGTTATGAAAGAGTTTTTACGAATCAATTCTCCAAATTTAAACCACGTTAAATTATATAACTGAGAAGTTCTTCATTATTTTTCTTTAATATTTCTCATTTTTGCTCTAAAAATATTTCAAGAGAAATCAAACTTTGCCTGTTTATTATGCCAAAGTATTGAACTTTATCAAGATTCCAAATGTATGTGATCAGTGAAATTCTATTAAATACTAAAAATGAAATTTTAACACTGCTTTTCTCTTATAGATATTCACTACAATGGTATCACTTTAAGAAAACATCTTCTGGGTTTTCTTCTTACAAAAAAATAAAAACTCCTTCATAATTCTTTCTTATTGATCTATGTAAGATTTATAAAGCAGCTGCCTATCATGTCTGGCAGACCAGATAAAGGCTTAAATATCTCTTCTGCTGATATATTAAAGGCTCAAGGAGTGATGGGATTCATTGAGATTCTAATGAGCACTGTGATTTTCGAAAGAGAATAATACAAACTCATAACTAAAGAGACTTGTGAACATTCCTGTCCTGAATTTTAAAAAATATAGTATTTAACAAATGGAAAGCATAGCACAAGAACAATTCCTATCTGAAGTGCATCACTCACTAATCAGTAAGATATATTAAAAAATAAGAACACTAAATTAAGATTGAAGAGTAAATATTTCATTTAAATATATATCTCTATTCACACACATCCATATATTATGCTTAAGTTACATTACAAAAAAGACACAGTATTTTATAATTTAAAAATTTATGCTCTTGACCATCAATCAGAAAGTTCAAACCACAGAAAGCAAATAAATATGGTCTAGAGATGAGACAGGAATAGAAATTTTGGAAAGAACATTTGGTTTCTACGGTGATATGAGTGTAAGGATATTGTTATCCACTTTGTCTCAAGCCTATTGAAATGACATTCATGCGATCACTAAGAGCCTGGAGTATTCACCTTGCCATTGGAGAATACCACAGAATATCACGCTTAAGACAATGATGGGAATAGTTGTTTGGGGTTCAGTCTGCACACTCAGAGGGCTTGGGGACATACTTGATGGGCCATGAAGGATAGAAAGTCATCTCATGGACATTTTAAAAGGAACCTAGGAGAACCGGAGGGAAAAGTGAGAGGACTTCAAGATTGGGAGTCTGTGTAAGTGGTCATAGCAATGCGAGAGATGGGTGAAAAGTGCATCAGTTATATCACAAAAATGGTGAAGGGGATGGAGGAGAGCATAAAAGTCTCTGAAGAGCATCTCAAAAAGTCCATGAACTTGCCCGCTTTGCACAACTACCTCTGCAGAGAGCAGGAAGTTTCTTATGTAACTACTGGCACATACTGAGAAAGAACATTTTTGATCCCCTAATTAACTTTAGTTCCATCTTTAACACCAGCTGTGCAGCAAAATAATACAAGGTTGTCTATTCACTTCGAGCGGCAAGCTCTATTCTTGATTTAAGAATTAAAAGTGTCCAGTGAAAATTATTAATTCATAGTTTAATCACCATTTCAAAATCAAGACTTCTTTCCTTATAGTTTGTCAGGCCACTGCCATCAGGGTAGCAGACAAAATTATCATCTCTCACTTTTCTCCAACTTCTAGCTGCAGTTCGAGCCACTTTCTGTGCCAGGCTGCAGCTAAGGGTAAATCCTAGTAAATTTTACAGCTGAATACCCTCAGCGGTTACTATTCTCCAAAGCCAGGGGATTGAATGTGCATACAATGAATTGGGGATTTGGCAGAACATAAGAATTCACTACACAAGTGATTCTGCATTAGAATCCCCTCTAGGCCTTTTTAAACACCAATTGCTGGACCTCAGAGAATCTAATTCAGTAAGGCCGTGGTGGGGCAGGTAAATTTGCAATCCCATGTAATGCAGATGCTGATAGCCTGAGTATTACATTAGAATCGCTGCACTCACGGAGACATAGATAAGGTAAATGATTTACCCACATTTTCACAAATAATAAATCCATGAGACAAGAATCAAATGAAGCTTCCTAACCCAATCTCATGCTTATGACTTTATAACTAATTGCTTGCCAATAATGTCACTTGTGTACATGCTTGATTATAAAAAAAGTGGATTCTGGGGGGAAAAAATTCTATATTTGCTGGAGGTTTTTGTAATTATGTATATTTTTTGCAATTTCATCACAAATTAAGTTTTGATAAAGTATCCCACATGTAATATAAAATGCCATGGCAAAAATTGCTTTAAAATTATGATTCATCCACTAACATTCTATTTTTTTCTATATATCTGTATGTATGTGTATATATTTGTGTGTATTATACATATATTTGTATTAATATTAGACATATATCATTACTTTTTGTTAACTTCCAAGATTTCATTTTCTGAAAACTGCTTTCCTTATGAGACTGGTAAACCCACCCACATCAGTCATATCAGTGTCTCAATACCGTCTACCTCAATACCATCTACCAAGACAAAAGCATTCTTTTATTCAGAATAATTTAGTTGAAAATGCAGGCCTACAAAATTAAAATTATTAGGGGTTAGATCTAAATGTGAAGCATGCACCTTGACAAATCGCATTAAACATATTACTTCTACACTTTTTTTGGCTGATAATTTTTATTTGATGGGGAGAATATATTATAGGATTCTACAATTAGAATGGAAATATTTGATAAAATTAAAATATGTTGTGGAATCTTAACCCCTCAAATCCTAAGCAATGATCTTTAAATAACCCATGAAAAATGGTCTTGCTGGGTTTTCTAATTGTCTTTCAATGACTCTCCCAGCTTTTTAGGAAGTGCTTTTTATTAAATACAGTGAATGCTAATAAAATATGAATTTGTCAAAGTGTCATTAAAATTCTTGGGGTGCCTGACAAACACATAAGTGCACATATAAGAATAACATCTATTGGATGTTGGGTAGAGAAGGAGGGGGGAGGGGGGATGGGGAGGTGGGAGGAGGGGACGGGTATATGCATACGCAAAGAGTGCAATGCGCACCACCCGAAGGATGAACATATTTGGGGGTGAAAGGACATGGACGTAATCTAAACATCTGTACCCCCATAATATGCTGAAATAAAAAAAAATTCTTAGGGTGGTTTATCATCGATAACCACAACTACCTGGAAAAACAATACAGCTATTGGCAGAAAATAACAAGGCCCATTTGTTCACCTGCCTACCAAACTGCCTACAGGTAATACCAAAAATAGGACTAAGCCCAGTTGTGCTACCAGGAACAATTTACCCTACTATTAGAACAGTATTAGGCATGCATGATGTTAGGGTGGAAAACTTCCTAGGTGCTCACAGTGTGGGTAGAGAAAAATTTCTCACACAGAAATTAGGATATGAAAGTATAAAATTTATTTCAACTTTTTAGAAGGATGGCGGGGGGAGAGAAAAGGGTGATATAGGGAAAAAGAGAGAGAGGAGTTGCATGATGAGGCCTCAAAAAGAGAAGGGAGGTGCCTGCACAGAAGCCAAGAGGCTGGTCGGTTTTAATGGGGACAAAGAGGAAAAAAACAGCGGTTGCTCTGAGAAACTGCTGCATCTGCTCCTTTCCTTCTTCTCAGGGACAAGATGGTAACAGAAGCGGTGCCAGGATGTCAAGTCAAGAGCTGGCTCTCCTTCCCTGTCTTGGAGAAGGGATTATCTCAGGAGACGTGACTCCGACCTCGAGATATGGCTGAGGCCTGAAACTCAGATTCTGCTATTCACTCAGGAACTCTGTAAAAACAGATCCTCAAAAGCGATTTTAAAAAAGAAAGATTTACAATTCTTTTCTGTCTGTTCAACTCTTTTCAGAAGTTGTGCAAAACAGAACTCCTGTGGAGTGCCTGTTAGTGAGAGAACTCGTAGGATTGATTTTTAACTGTTACTAGGAAATTGTGGAATTAAATATTTTCCTATTAATTTTTGCAGGGTGGCCCCTTTCAGGTGACCAATGCCAAACTCAGGCAGCAGCCCATAAAACAACTGGATGGAAAATGCTTCCAGAAGCAGTGCTGTAAGTACTCCAACCTACACCCAGAGTACTCAAACCTACTGCCAAAAAAAAAAAAAAAAAAAGTTAAATAGCGTCTTTTGAATGCCATTGTATTTACTAGTATTATAACATCTCATCACTTATATCCAAACAAATACAGGCCCTCACTGCCATCTCACTTTTATTTTGGAATATTAGATATTAGAATACAATGGTCAGGGCTTCAAATTCCTGAAGTAATTTTAAGTCTAGAAATGCTATTCCAAGTCAGAACAACTTTTAAATATAAAATGAGAAAGAGAAAAGCAACACCTGACATCTGGGAACTGAGAGCTAGATATTGGTGCTGTCAGAAGCTGCTCTGGCCCTCAGAACTAGGTCTTGTTTTTTTCCTTTGAACATAACTTCACAGAACATCAGCATTAGCCAAATTCCCTAACTGAAGCCTGTACATATTCTTTATATACACACATTAGGAGATAAGCATGCTTTTTCAATTTAGAAATAGGAGACTTCTCAATAAATAGTCTTGTTTGAACTGAATTGAGCATGCATTAAGCAAATAAAAATTAAATTAGATTCTTAATTTGACTATATAAAAATCAAATAGATTATGATAAATGTAAAATATAGCAAAAAATAAAAATAAAGCAAATATTTGAGAAGAAAGAGTGCATTATAAGCAAGATAAAAATATAATATTTTCATTTATATTTGAAAGTGTGAATGTTCATTTCTTACTTTATAGGACTAAAACCAGTCCTTATTCATCTAATGCATATGGGCATATTTTCTGCATGTATGGAATTAAAGGTTCAATTGACATAGGGTACGAACTCTCTGAAATGTATTGTTTTGCTAAATAAAAAATAAATAATTTTGTTATTTTAAATAAAGATCGTCATGACTCTTTCTAGGATTGCTTGAGTCATTCCTAGCAAATTTTTGTTATATGCAATTCTATGCCCAGAGTTAACCATAAAATAAAATGTTGATAATCTTGTTTCTAGGAAAAGTTATCAAGAAATTATGCTGACAATTTTATTTGGTAGCCCTTCTACTGTAAATGTACTGTCTGCCGTGGAATGCTCACTTTACCCATGTGCAAAGCTCAAATTGTACTATATTTAATTCCAAAAATACTAAATAGCTTTCTCAGAAATTAGAAAAAAAATTTTCCTATATAGAGTTTCTTTTTGGAACTCTTTCTTCTAATTATATTCTCTCTATATGCGCTTCAAGTCATGTCAGTTGTAGGTAGCACAGCGGGTAACATTTATGTTTCAAGTAATAGCCTATTCAAAGCAATCCAGTAATAGGATTTTTATATCATAGTCCTCAGAACTCTTCTGGCCCCTGTCCATTGCCAATTCCAAAATTATTTCCACACTTTGAGGTTTTTGTTATAGCAGTAGCCCACTCCCAGTATGAAAATCTGTGTTACTTTTAATTGCTACACTGATAATTTATTATTATAATACGCCTTGTGGCTTAAACAATAGAAATTTATTATTTACAATTCCAGAGGTCAGAAGTCCAAAATTCATCTCACTATACTAAAATGAAGATACCAAGGTCTTTTTGAGGACTCTGAGGGAGAATTCATTTCCTTGACTTTTCCAGCTTCTAGAGCTCTCTTCTGTTCCTCTGTGGATGGCCCCTTTCTGAACCTCAAAGACAGTTATTGTTTGTCAAGTATTTCCCATATCAAATCACCTTACAAACTCTCTTTTGCTTTCTTTTTCCACTTTTAGATTCCTTCTGACTGCATTGGGAAAACCCAGATTACCCAGGATAAAGTTCTTATCTTCATCCAGATGATTAGCCACCCTGATTCCGTATAAAACTTAATTCCACTTTGTCATGTAACCTAGCATATTCATAAATTCCAGGGATTAGAACATGGACATCTTTGAAGTGGGATGGTATGATTCTGTCCACCAGAACAGGAATTACTGAATATCCAGATTCTGACATGCTTTTCCTTATTGCTGACTTTTCATAAGCCTGATGAAGTGTCCTACAATACAGATTTGTTAAAAAAAATTCCTGAAAATATCTCTGGAAGGCTTTAACTATTCTGCTAGTCATCCATAAATCTTGCTGTCAAGACTCCTTCTGGAACCACAGTAATTTAATTGTCCATACTTGGCTGTTTCACTTATTGAAATCGAACCCAAATTTATACACCATTGTGATAGACAGAATAATGGACAGAATAATGGCCCCTCAACAATGTCCACATCGTAATCTGCAGGAAGCTGTTAATCTGTTAGTTTAAGTGGAAAATGAGCTTTAGAGATGTAAGTGAAAGATCTTGAAATGGGAATATTAACCTGGATTATCTAGGTGGTCCCGATACAATCACAAGGATCCTTATAAGACAGAGGATGAAGTGGCAGAATCAGAGAGGAGATGGGGCAATGAAAGCAGAGATAATATAGTGATAGAAAGATATAGATAGATAAGATGATAGTCTTTCTCTATATATGTATGAGTGTGTGGGTGTGTGTTAAAATGCTATGCTATTGTCTTTGACTATGGAGTGAAGAGCCACAAGCCAAGGAATGCAGATGATGCAGATGGCCTCTAGATGCAGCAAGGCAAAGAAAGGGATGTTCCCCGAGGGCCTCCTGCAGCCTGGACAGCCCACTTTAGACTTTTGACCTCCAGAATTGTAACATAATATTTTTGTACTATTTTCAGCCACCAAATGTAAGGCGATTTCTTATAGCAGCAATGGAATGCTAACAGATCTACACACTAAATGTTGCAGTTTCAGTGGATAGCAAATGATTGTAGTAAAAATGAAACCTGGAGTTAAGAGGGCCACTGCCTGACATGGCCAACTCTACATGGTTCTTTTAGGCTTTCTAAATGTTAAGCGTCCTTGAGTCAGTGTCCTAAGAAATAAAAACTCTAATTTTAGCATGAATTCCAGCACACTTTCACCCACATTCTAGTATAAATTTAAAGAATATATTCTGAATATTCAAAGACTTGCAATGTTGCCAAAAACTTGTTTTAAAACACAGACCTTCAGCCAAAGACACAGAAGACTTGTTGGTTTTGAGTCCAAATGACCTCAGAGCTTATTGTCTTTAGATTGTTCATTTGACGAGTCAGCTTGAGGGAATCGGGGGTCTACTGTTGCTGCCACATTTTCTAAAACAATCAGAGGCCTTTGCCCTGGCTAACATACAAATGTCTCTTTCCCTTGAGAAGAAACTGTATAATAAAAAACCAAAAAATGCATAAAAGAAACAAAGAAAGAAACCTTTCATCTTTTACTTATCGTAGTCTACTGCTTTAATTTTATGTAACACCTCCTTCCTCAGATCTGCTCACTGACATATTAATACTTTGACCATCCTGAACAAGACTGTGGCTGTGTCTGGGACTACATGGAATCTCTTTCTCAAAACATTATGCTTTTCAGTGGAGTAGTTTTTGGTTTGCTCTATCTGAGATTATTAAAGTCTGACACAGATACTTAAAATTATCATTCTTCACCATCCTTTATGAGCATTTTCTTAGCACCAATAGGGATTATAATATCATCCCCAGAGCATAACTGACTACATTCATAACCTTGCCTTCTGCTGGAAATCCATCCAGTGTTTGAAAACATTGCGAAGTTACCTTTTACAAGTAAGCTATTCACTAACCTTTGGAATTTGGCAAGCAAGCAGTGCTTTGGAATTACATGCTCATCTCAGCAAACCATTTTCAACAGCATCATAACCATCTGTCAAAATAAGCTAACTACAGTTCCAGGAGTTTTAAGTGGCCCATTATGCAGAAACTTCTTGGTTTGAAATCTTTGCAAACCCAGATGCAGTCCCTACATTAAATGGGTACAAATCATAGTTTACAAACAGTGGGATGTGAATGGATTGCTTATTTTTAATTTTTTTTTTTTAATCCTGTTACTCAATTTAATCTTGGCTCTACAGCATACATTTTTCCAAGCTGATGGTGAATTCAGTTGTTCTAGAGGCTATCTCAGTCTGGACTGAGTCTGGGTTAATAAATCAAAATATTGTATGGACACTTCTCCAAACTTCTTCATTTTTCTAAAAGTTAGGTTTTCATATTAAAGCAAAATGGTTCCACAACATGTTAATACGTGAACATTCAATATATCCCTTATTTAACATTTTATACTTAGTTGTTTGTTTCAGGTAAAGAAAGTGCTCATATATAAACAGAGCATTTTATTCTTTGTACATTTTGGTACTTAAGATTTTAATTGAAGTTATCTATTTAGATAAAATTAATTTTATACACTAATAAAATTAGGCCTTATATTATTATTTCATTTATATACTATATTGACAAAACCTTCTCCTTCCACTCCTTATGTCTTTGTCTGTTTTCTGTTGCTTATAACAGAACACCTGAAACCGAGTAATTTATAAAGAAAAATAATTTATTTACTATAGTTATGAAGGCTGAGAAGTTCAAGGTTGAGGGGCTGCTTGTGGGAAGGGCCTTCTTGGTGGTGGATACTCTGCAGAGTCCTGAGGCAAATCAAGGCATCACATCATGAGGGGGTGGAGAGTGTTAGCTCAGGTGTCTCTTCTTCTTAAAAAGCACTAGTCCTACTCCTGTGATAACCTATTAACCTGTTAATTCACTAATGCACGAATGGATTAATCCATGCATGAGGACAGAGCCCTCATGATTCCATCACCTTTTAGAGGCCCTGTCTCTCGACACTGCCACACAGAAGATTAAATTTCAGCATTCATTTTGTAGGGGACAAATATTCAAACCATAGCATCCTATAAAGATCAAATGAACTGAAACTTAAGCACTATAGTATGTATTACGTACTTTGTGTTCATCTCTTTTTCCCTTCTAGAAAAATGTCTCCCAGGCTTCTTCCTCTCTGCCTCCATTTGTGATGAATATGCATGTTTTTTAGGCTAATGAGCTAAATCAAAATTCTCATTGACTTTAAAGTGTATGCAAAAGCCAGTAATTCTCTCTGCCTTTTCTCTCATTCTTACTTCTTATTGATTCTACTTCCCAAAATAAATGTTTGCTTCAGGCTCTACTTTGTGGAAACCAAAACCAAGATGCAGGGTTTGGGCATTAATTTGCCAATGTGTTACATTTTGCAAAGAAAATGTACCATCCTATGACATGCAACATTAATATCAAAATGTAGTTAGCTTATTAGATAGCTTATTACTATGAAAATTATAAGTGTTTTCACCCCATTTCCCCATCTAAAAGAGAAGCCTCCCTAGTATCATCAAGTGTGTCTGGGAGGAGGATGTGCTGGGATGTGTTTCCTCTGCTGCAAGCCCAGTGTCATGAGCACTGCATTTTCCTATCACTGTCACGTTGCTGGGCCAGTGATTGGCACTATTAGCACGTCAGATGAGGCCGCTCTGATCCACATTTACACAGAAAAACAACTTGTTTTAAAAATGTTTCTTCCTTTACCCATTCTTTTAAAGTGTTCTCTATGAGTTAATATTGTATTCAGCCAATAGAAATTCTAAATAATATGCATTTAACAAGATTAAATCATGTTTCTGTTTTATGTTTACAAAATAAATCTAATCCAAATTGTAAGGACAGCTTGGAAAAGTCACCTGAAAGCCAGGGCTCTTCTACATCAGTGCTCTACCATCCTCATCTTCAGCAGTAAGTCTTCCAACTCAGGTTTTAAGATGGTTGCTTGAGTGTCAGCCATCAAAGACCATTCTGACCAACAGGTAAAGTAAGGGCCTGAAGAAAGGTACACCAATTTTAATTTTCTACAGCAAATAATCACTTGTCTTCTGCTCTCTTTGTGACTCTGGTAGATTCTGATTTTTCTGGGAGGTCTATTGTTCACATTTGGGCCCTCGTCTGGGAAGAGAAGAGCGTGGTGAGGACATTCACGTCAGAATTTAAGTCTCATGTTTCCTCTTTCATTCTCTCTTTCATTAGATTTTCTTCCCCATAAAGTGTCTGATGTAAGAAAGGAGCAGCAGAAAGAGGGCAGCAGTATAAAGAGATGTGGAAAAAAAGAAAAATATCTGGATCAGCAGGTATTTCTTAGGACAATTACTTTGTCTTGCACTGGAACCACAGCTTGGGAGAAAACTGAAGATATTAATATAATTATGTTATGGCTCTATTGTGTGCCATCAATACATTTAGACTCAGTGTGTGTGGAACATTCAGATATGGGTGTTCCACCTATGTTTTGGAGAAGAGTAAATAGGTGGATTAGGTAATACACACTGACTTATTTGCTACCACATATATATGTGAGATTATTCATATTTGTAACCTCATTGGGGTGGTGTTGAGTTAATATAATGAAAGTCAGGCCAAGTTTATAAGCTTTTTAAAATCTCTAGATAAAGACTCATCCAATGCTAAAAGTAATCACATATGTAATGTCTTGGTACTTAATAAGGGGTGCATTTCTTATTTTTAATGTTAATGCCTGAGTGTCACCTCCCAGAAATTTTTTTCAGTGGTACAGGATCAAACTTAGGCATTTTCAATTTTGAGAAATTCTATAGAAAATTCTAAACTATGTAAGTTGGCAACAAAGTAAGATGTAGGAGAACTTTCCTTCACTAGAGCTATCAACTGAACCTAAACTAAGAAAAGCAGAGATATTCATAGGGTAAGCACTCTTGCAGTGCTGAGAAAGAAGCACTAGGAGGTTCAGTTATTAAAAAATCTCTTTGATTAAAAAAGCTAACGCTGGGTTCCACCTTTGTGCACTCACTTTGCAATTATCTCTGCAATGCTCAACTCACTCATAAAAAAGTTTTATTTTTCCATAGATAGGTATTCATTAAAATGTAGGAGAATATCCTAAATTCTAGTAAATGGACTTTCTGTAATGACCTGGTTTTGGTATAGTCAGTTATAATAAATTGTTCATAATATCAAGGTTGTGGAAGTTCTACTGTTTCCTTTGTTGGGAAAAATAAAGCTTCTTTCAATATGTATGCACATGTATGATAGTGTACATGCAAACATCTTTTTAGTTTTCACACTTAGATGAAGAAGTTGGGAAAATTCCAAACAATAATCTTTAAAAATTCCAGTATGAAGGAAGAGAAACTGTTTTTACAAATATGCATTCCTAGAAGAAAAGCATAAGATGAATTCTATTTAGCTGAAGTTACTTGGTCTTTCCAAAGTGCAAAACACATTTCAAATGGAGCCATAAAATAACTTTTACTTCCCATTATATCCGGTTTAGCAATTGCAATGAAGGACTCTTCTCTTGTGAAGCTCACCCTCCATGCCTCTCTGCCTTCCCACTATGGAGAACGGATAAATAACCTGGAGGGTATATATATTAGAAACTGTAAAGCATGGTCATGTAACATAAAAAAATCATTGTTTTGACAAATTTCATAAGGCTTCTGCGTGGGAGTGTGGTGTTATCACACCTCTGTAGAGATAACTAAAGATGAGAAACTACAGAGGCACTATGTCATGAGGAATGGGGTCAGCTAAGGTTAAGTTTAAATTCATTCTCTATCCCTAACTAACTGCGGGACAATTGACAAGTTTTATTTTCTCTTCTATTTTGCTGAATCTCATGTTTCTCGTTTATAAAATGAGCACAATTGAACTAAATAATGTATTTGGGAGTCTTGCCATAGTACTTCCTACAAAATAGTTGTTAATTTAGCTCTTATTTTGATATTAGTGTGTAATTTTAAATATAAACATCATTATTTTTTAGTTGACAGAGATTAGAAGATGAACTTCAACTTTTATAAGATTTATTTCAAGTAGCCATTAAGTAAACTCTTAAAATGCTCGTAAAACATCACCATCAAACATTAATTTCCCAATATGGAAATATGATCTTATAACTCTAAGAAATCTTAAAGATAAACTATATCATTCAAAAACTATACAAGAAAAGAAATGAAAATAGTGAGGAACACATTGTCAACTTTATCAAACACTATTAAAAAGATCTGTGCCTAGTATTGCATTATTTTAGAAATATGAAGATGGATAGAATGTGATGCTTTCCCTTAATCAGTTTATGTAACTACTAAGAGGGAAATTCAGAAGTATAATCCATGCCCTTGAACTTCACTCAATATTCTTTTGATCTCATAATATTGTTTGAGGAAAATAATTACCTTAGTTCGCTGGTCCTTATTGAAAACAAATTGACTTTAACCTCTGGTATGCTATCATAATTGGTAATACATTTTGATTCAGGAATTCCTACTAATATCCCTCCCATCCTTTTCCCATTCTGCATAAAACCAAATATATTTACTTTTACAAAAGGATTATATTGAAAATACTTATTTATAACATGGTGAAAGTTTGTGCTATTTTGATATGGGAAGAGAATTTCAAGTAAAGTTATAAAGCTATGTTATTTTTTATTGCTGCTTTTTAATGAGTAATATATGATTTCCTAGTCAACTGCTTTGATTTTTATGCATATGTAATTTTCCTATCATAATAGAGTAAAATGTGTGTTTTTCAGTGTTGATGCAAAAAGTGTAAATTAATATAAAAACTATTTTAAAAAACAATTAACTCAAATGTGACCTGTTTTATGCTATTTTATAAAGAATATAGGTAGAAGTTAATGTATGCCACTAAATGATATCAATTCAAATAAACAAATGTTAGAAAATAAAATGAGTCAATTTCATCCAACTTAAAATAGCTATGTATAAATATTTCACAAAACTGGTTTTTAAGAAGTAATAAAAATCTAAGTGTAGGCAAAAGATACATTCTAAATGAATGGGGAGATATAGAATGTCCCTTGAGGGAAGTAGTGAATATTTCAAATATGTTGATTTTCTAAAAATGTTATATAAATACAATAAACTCACTATCAAAATACATTTTTGCATGAATTGAGAAAACTATTATAAATTTTATTCAAAGAGTTAATGGCTGCTGACACAAAGTAAGATGATATTGGGGGCAGGGGTTTTACATTTACACATATTAAAATTCTTTATAAAGCTAAAATAATTTAAAATTTTGGGGACTGATGCCATAATAGATAAGTAGAAATGCACACAAAAATATGGAGAATTGATATTCATCTCTAATTCATTACGTTATACTTGGGACATTTATTATTCATGAAATCCCACCAATACAACTCCTGTACTTTTTCCCAAATTGAATGGAAATGTATTATTTATGTATAGTTCAAAAAGGGGCTGTGTAGAAAAAGTTTGTGTAGAACATGGTGTTATTTTTCCTGTTTTAATAAACAGGTATTTTAAATTTTTGGTGGGATAATTGTGGTGTACTCAAGTAAGTTTCAGATACAATTTATAATTACATTAAAACTTATAATTAAATAAAAATAACATATAATTAAGCAAAAAGCATTGAAAAGGAGGGGTTCTAGGGCAAAGAGCAATTGAAGGCAACAAAAAACTCAGCATGATTTGCTTTTTTGTCCGGGTACAATGGATCTGGTCTGCCTATGTAAGCCGCCAGCACAGTGTCCTGTGAAATTCTGGCAGGCAGGAAGTTCACAAACTGTGGCAGCCCCACTCTGTGGCTGGCTCTGCTGGGAATACGCACCCACCATGTTAATAGAAAAGCAGCTCTTGGGTGAGCTTCTCAGTTCAGAGTACTCTCAGGGTTGTGTTGGGTGAGGTGGGGCCGCTGCTACCACCCATCTTGAGCTAACGTTACTGTCTCTGATGTCATGAAGGGAGGTGCAGAGGAGGAAGTGTCTAGGTTTAAGAAAACCGGTATTCCAGTCTCTCGTGGCACTCTTCTGTGGGGTGTCTCTTTTGAACACCCAAACTCCTTCCTTCCCTTGTTCACCTGCCATTCCTATTTAGCTGCTGTGCCTGGGCTTGTGGAGGGTGGAAGTACCTTCAATATGTTTGGTGCCCTGCTGTTGACCGAAGGTAACTAGGTGCGGGAGGGGAAACCCCCCCTTACCCTTTCACTGGGGTGTGAGCCTCCCTGGATTTGGTCCATGTCACTGTCTTCTCCTATCTTCTTTCTCAGCTTTATTGCTTTTCTTGGTGGGGTCCCCAGACGTCTCTGTTATCTTATCTTGTGATCCACCTGAGCTGCAATTACTCTCCGATCCCCTCAGTCCAATATTCTACTTTCCAGCCAGAACAATCAAACAAGCAATGTCTCTAGTCAGCTATCTTGGCTGATCCCCTCCATTAATGCAGTTTAACATGGTGCAAAATAATACTATGAGTTCGAGAGTGTTTCGGTGCAATTAGCCTTTAAAAATATCTATGTTTTGTCACAAATGGCATGAAAGTAAATTATAGGTTTATTTTTGTGGTATTGTACTGGAAAACTGATGTATTATAATATGAATCAATTATAATATGAATCAATATCTACTTAGTATCTACTTAGTATTAAGGTTTAGTATGCTGCCTCAATGCCACCTTATATGTTTATTTAGTTTTATTATTCTAATTCCAGTTCATTGTGGCCACGTGTCTTTATAACAATGTAAGTCTACTTTTTTGTAATCCACTATAATTAATGGATGTAATGATGTCACTGTTTCACAAGTCTGAAACAGAATATTTCCTGTCACCTGATCTCAAGTTGAAAATTACACACTGCTATCAACAGTGCAGCACTAGTATATAACAATGTCAAACTTCAAGGTTACCAGTCTGCAAGGAAAGAAACCAAAAACAAAAACAAAAACAAAGATTCTATCATCCATAATATCTTATAAAGTTATCCAGAAAATTTTAGAGTTTGTTCGGGAATACACAAAATACTGGCCTTGTTACTTCAATTTATCTTGGAAATGAGAGCAGAGGGAGTTGAAATGTTACCCTCATTAATACCATTAAGGGCAACACTCTGGAAATTGCTTTTTTGGAAGAATTAATGTTGGGTGTTTCTATCCATGGGAATACAGAGTTACAGCTTCTTGCTGAATGGCTCTAAAGCCTTAACACATAAAGTCCAGGTGATTTTCAGTGATCTAGCCAATGAAAGACTAATATTTCAATCCACCAGCAGTGCCAAGAGCATTGAATAATACATGGCATCACTGAGTTGTTTTATCTACTGATTCAATACTGGAGTTGGAATATGAAAGGGTTAGACAAATAATGCTGAGACAGATTATAGAGGGGAAAGAAGCCAGGGAGCAGATTAATTGATCCTTTCTTTGAAGATATTTATGGTGACTATCTTCTACTATTTTATTATTTTTAAAAAATGAGGAGACTTTCACCCACTGTTAAGCCATGAGTATCTAAGAAACAAAAATTTCTTGGAAAGCAACAATTCTTCACGAGTAAGAAACCAAAATGACATAATTATTACTTCTTCACTAATTACACTACTCTCTAAAGACATAAATGCCTACTAATCGGATTTCCAATGAGCCCCTTACTCTTCAGAAAGAGAATACCTGAGTGCTAGGGCCAAAAATATCTTGTCCTTGCTACCACAAAAAACTATAAACTCCCTGATTCTTTCAAATACAGTGAACTCAGATATATCTCTGGCCCATGTTTTCGAAGTCTCTTAAACCACCTGAAACACCATAGACTACTCTTGTCCACTGAGAACAGACACTCTCCCACACCAGGAAAACTCTTCAGAGAGGTAGAAATCTTCATCCTTCCAAACCTGGTTGTAGGACCAGACTGTGCATCTGGACCAGAACTCTCTCAGATGGTCGATTACCTATGCTGTGGATGCTCTTCTCTAGAAACTAAAAGCCTCCTGAAACTAATTTTTTTTAAGTGTTGATCTAAAACACAACATGCCCTATATGTTTGTCCTGACAATCATCATGATACCAACTTTCTTTCAGGTCTTTTCTCTTCCTCTCTACTTTTATCACCATAGTTATTTTGCATTTCACTGTTTTAACCCAACTGCTAATTCTTCCTTTCTAAATTCATACTCAAACATTGCAAAGTCACTGGAATCCACTGTAGACAGGAGAAATATCTCATTCATTGGTTCAGTGGAAAGAGGGAATAGCATGGATAGGTTAATGAATCTAAAGATATGTTCAGAGGATGAATATGAAGCAGCCATCCAAGAAGAAGTCTTGCAAAGGAATTAAGTATATTTGAAATTTTCTAATGTTAGCACTACAAAAAAATTTAATTTACGACAAAATTACAAACTTTGTTTCAGTCAGATTATTAAATCAAAACCTGTCATCAGTTTAATTCTTCTGAACTACTCATTGTATTTTTTATATATGGTTTTTATTATCTGGAGGAAGTCACATAATAATATGTTAAAGGAGAGCTAATAATCCTAGAAAGTCAAGAGAAAACAAGATATGATTACCTTATCTGTTAAAGTAGGAATCCATAAACTTCAGCCTGGAGACAAAATCCAACCTACTGTTGTTTTTTTTGTTTGTTTTGTTGTGGTTTTATTTTGGTTTCTAAGTAAACTTTATCAGAACATAGCTATGCCCATTAAGTTATCTACTGTATTTGGCTGCTTTCACACCAAGACAGAATCGAACAGTCTTGACAAAAACTGGCCTGCAAAGCATAAAATAGTTCCTATCTAGTCCTTTACCAAATAAATGTTTTGACCTTTATATTAAGGAAATATTTTAATAGAACCCCAAATTCAAAATATTTCTAAAACCATGTCAACATTTTAGTTTAAAGAAGACTTTCTACATATGTAGATTTTAGTGTACTGTAATAATTTCATCATGACAAACAGTTATGGCACAAAAACTAATGATGTATAATTTTGGCAATAATGTTCCTATTTAAAATGGCTATTTAATTTTTATGATAAATAAATTCTTAGTGTCAAATCAATATAAAATATATTCATTTCAAATATTCCCCGTACAAGGCAAGATCAGTCCATGGTTAAAAACAGGAGGAAAAGCTCTATCTGTACTCTTAGGGTTTATAGTCTGCTAATAAAGTTTTTCCCATTATTTTCAGATATTTCTGTGACTAGAGTGCCAATACTTGCTATCAAGGTCCTTATAATTGTGTCTTTCTACCTTTCTCCTATCTCTCTCAAAATAATTGATCTTTCCTTCTTGTCATAGCTGGCTCTGCTTTACCCTGATGCTAAAATTTTTGCCACAGGAGATGATGTTTTTGGAACTGTGTCTGATAATTGTTACATCTTTTACAACCACAGAAACTGGATTTTGCAGCATAGGATACTGTATCCTCAGAGATCACTGCTGATCCATAGCAAAGATTAACCAACCGGACTCATTTCACTAAAGTTCCAATGTGTGGAATTTGTCCTGATTCTGCTGCTTATTAGGGATCCCTATTTTCTGTCTCTGTGTTAGAATATTCCATTGTTCTCAGAACAATTTTATGTTTCGCTTGAATATTTTATAGTTATTTCAGATTTTGTCCCCACTGATACTTCCCACCATAGTAGCCAGATACAAGTTCACCAGAGCTGATCTTGGAGATAATTCTAATGAGAGATACACTAGTAAATTCAAATATACTTTCTCTTCTGTTTTTTGAGCCAATGTTATTGTATCAAATTGACTTACCATATTCACTTTTTTCTTAAAATTGGTTAGTTTCCCAGGGATTTCCGTTTTTAGGATTGGATCTCCAATAGACTGATGAAAATTTTCACTATCTATCCACCAATTCTCAGTTTTTATTATCAGTGACAAACTTAATTTAGACTCATGTAAAACTCAGGCCACATAGCCTCTTTAGGGAGAGAAGGCTACTGACATTTAAATAGTAGGATTACAGAATCTTAAAACATATATAAGGTTGTCAAACTGTGGGGGGAAATTAAATATTAGGAGCTTTACTAAACAATAGAGAAAGATTATGAGTCACAGCATATTATCTGAATGCAGTGTAATAATTACACATAAAATTAGTTCAGTATTTATTAATAGTTTCTTTTGTTTACAGTTGGATGCAATTTAATTTAATCAATAAATACTTATTGAATGTCTATTTTACAATATTTTGCAATGTTTTAAAGGCAAAATAATCAGCTTTGTTTTCAAGCCATCTAATCTGTCCTATTACTGTAGTTGTATATAACATAAAAGAAAAGCAAAATACTATGTGAGGTCCAAAGGAGATCATATACATTTGAGGATGCTCAGAATAACTTAATGTAGAAACTTGCGTTCGAACTGTGATGCGAAGAATGGGTGGAATTTTAAAAACCAGAATTATGAGTGAAATAGGTTATGCAGATGCCCAGTCATTTAAACAAAGATTTGGAGTTTGAGATTACACAATGAATTCAGAATGGGTGAACAGCTTGGCTTAACTAAAATATCTAGAAATTAAGAAGTAAAAATACAATAAAAATGGATACTATGGGTTGAGTATACCTAATATGAAATGCTTGAAACCAGAAGTGTTTTGGATTTTGGATTTTTTTCTGATTTTGGAATATTTGCAAATATATATATTTATATGTGTGTATATGTATAAAAAATGAGATATTTTGGGGATTAGACTCAAGTCTAAGCTCAAATCTAATTAAAACTCATTTATGTTTTGTATTTACCTTATGTACATAGTTTGAAGGTAATTTTATACAGTATTTTAAGTAATTTAGGGAAGGAAACAAAGTTTTGACTGCAATTAATCACATGATGTCAAATGTGAAATTTTCCACTTGTGGCATCATATCGGTGCTAAAAATGTTTTGGATTTTAGAGCATTTTGAATTTTGGATTTCTGTACTAGGGATGTTGGGTCTGTGCAGGGTGACTTGAATGGGAAGAGAATGTTTTTCTCAATGTGTTATGAATTTTAGAGTTGCTGAAGCATTTTTTAGACAAAAGAGTATATGATCAGAATTTTTTAAATGATTAGAAATAGTTGGATGCATTATTCATGTAACGGTTAATGTTTTATTTATTCCATTAATATATCTGTCTTTAGTTTCTGTTGATAATAGGATCATGGGAGAGGTTGCTGGTATTAAATTATTATAAAGGAGCTCTAGATCAGGAAAGTGAGAAATAAAGTATTTCTAGGCTATCACTACTTCAATAATGTTATGTACTATGATGTATTTATGCTATAGAATAAACTAACAGCACCTTTTGTGCTTCATAAATGGGTCCATACCTCTATACTTCATAAACTGGTCCATATCTCCAAGTCATAACCAACCAAATGGCATTCTTCCTGAAATCGTTCATCCAAGGGGGAAATAGCAGTAATAATGGAAGCAATTGGGTAGAGAATAGGATTTAAGACTTCAAACAGGCTTAAAGTTCAAATAAATTTATTCATTTTTAGTCTCTTGATAGCTTTAATAAACTCTTTTAAACATTAAATTCAATAGTCAGGAAAGTGTCATATGATGCTAATAGTTATGAATGATATTTGATTTTAATGTAAAATATAGTCAGTGTAAACATATGGAATCTTGCAACTCTTATTTATGAACAGCTCTAAATTTCATTATTTTTCAACTTTTTCTTCTCTCTATTTTAGATTATAGACAGGCAGTTGATGATTTTACAGCTTTTACTTCTTTCCAGAAAGCAGGATTTCCTGTATATTGCATTGTGAAACCATAATATACCAGTTTCTTAATGAAAAATATTGCTTCCAAGTCTCCCTTCATTCTAATCCGAGAATTGAATTAGTGGAGAAAATTCCTAAGCATGTGGTCAACAGAATCAAAAACCACCTTTTGAAAACGGCTATGTTTACTTGTGATAAAAACATGTTTCATACTGAGTGAGTATCAGAGAAAGAAAACTATATATTTTGGGTAATGTAGCAGCTCTGGAACCAGATCTTCCACTTTTTTTTTTCTTTTTTCTTTTTGTTGTTGCTATTCTTTGCTGAAATCTCTCCTGTCTCCATCTGCCAACACCTCAGTATCTTTCTCTCTCTTTATGCCTAGATTCACAGGGATTGGCCCTGGATCAGCATATCTCAGTGGTCAGCTGATGATTCTTTAGAGGTTTAAAGATTTCTTAAATGACTCTTCCATGCTTTGCCAATGAAATCTGTGTATGCATTGGAGCATACCACAAAAACTCAGATGGTTGTCTCTCAAACCCCAATCTAATAAGGAGACTAAAACAGTGCTTTACAACCATTGTTTTGGAGGAATACAAACATTTTATCCTTGCTAAGAAATATATTTTATAAAATTTGGAACAAAAGCTGATACAAAATATGCAGAAACACCATGAAGAATTATCTATACAAATATCAAATGGAATATAAATATGTATATATGAGAGTCATGGGGATTTCTACAGGAATAAATTCATTTTTTTGTTTGAGCAAGTAAGTGAAAAAGAAAAGTATACAGTACTCATACTAATCATTAAAGGAAATACTAAACAGGATTATAACAACTCTGATAAATATTCCAAAATTGACTATGAGCTTGCTTTCACCTTTGTCATTTAATATTTTCTGAAAATACTAGCAATAAAATAAAAAAACATAATATAGAATAGGAAATATATTAACAACGACTACAGTCAAAAATCAACATATTCAGATGACTGTTATTACGTGAGCTCAGGGGAGACACTAATGTGTATGACTTGATGCAGCCCAGCGATTACCAGTAGAAGGCTGAGTCACTTATACTACAGCATTCTCTGTTCATCCAAGGTGAGTTATGTTTAGGCCTGGGTATAGCTGAATGCACTATGGTTCTGGTGTCAGAAGAGAGACGAAGAGCCTTAATTGTTCTTCACTTTTGATGACATAAACATAGAGCATACTTGCATTAGAAAAATAAAAATTTAAACTCAGGCACTAGACAGAGCTACTTAGACAAGGGTTGGTAAATGTCAGAGCATTATCTAGAGATGTTGGTTGTATTTTCTGACTTGCCAGAGGAAAAGTTACTGGTCAGCCCTCAAGGAAAAGAAAAGCCAACAGCCTAGCCAACTTGTTGTTAGGCAATTCAGCAAGAGCTCCCTGGGTCAATTTTAGGCCAATCATGCTCATCTATTCACAGTAATACAGTAACTCACCTAGAAAATAACAAAACAAAGTTTCAAAATTATTAGATAGAAGAACTCTACAAGGGGTAAAAAATATTATTATAGAAAAAACAGTGTAACAATTATCAGTCTTGAGATTAACTAACCCATTAAAAACAAATTGTGCATAGTCATAAAAAATAACAACAATTTATTGACTGCTAACCAAGCACACCATTTTAATGTCTTTATATATGTTATTACAAGACAAACACAAGCCTCAGAACTATGCTTCATGGAAATTCTTAATATAGATGATAAAGCAGTGATATAGAGATGTTATATAACTAGTCCAAAGCACATTTTAGTTAGAGATAAAGGTATTATTGCTAGGTATTAAGGTTGGTGCAAAAATAATTGAGATTTTGGACCATGAATTTTAAATCATTATAACTAGATTCAAACACATCTTCATTAATCAAATGAGAGCCATTACAGTCAACACTATATTACCAACAAGAAATATGTTTGTTTTTTCCTGTAGCATAAAAATCTGTGCTGTAGCTTTCAACAAACTCTTGGAAAGCATTTTCTGCATCCTTCTAGCTGTGGAAGCATTTTCCTTGCAAAAAATTGTTGAGATGCTTGAAGAAGTGGTAGTTGGCTGGCGAGAGATCAGATGAATATGGCGGATGAGGCAAAACTTCATAGCCCAATTTGTACAACTTTTGAAGCGTTGATTGTGCGACCACAGTTGGTCATTGTTGTAGAGAAGAATTGGGCCCATTCTGTTGATCAGTGTCAGTTGCATGTGTTGCAGTTTTTGGTGCATCTCATTGATTTGCTGAGCATACTTCTCAGATGTTCAGAAAGCTGTATTGATCAGACTGGCAGCAGACCACCAAACAGTGACCATGACTTTTTTTTTTTTGGTTCAAGTTTGGCTTTGGGAAATGCTTTAGAGCTTCTTCTTGGTCTAACTACTGAGCTACTGTAGCCAGTTGCCATATAAAATCCACTTTTCGTTGCAAGTCACAATCCGAGAAATGGTTCTTTGTTGTTGCGTATAATAAGAGAAGATGACACTTCAAAACAACAATTTTTTTTGATTTTCAGTCAGCCCATGAGCACCCACTTGTCAGACTCTTTTACCTTTCCAGTTCTCTTGAAATGCTGAAAGACTGTAGAATGGTAGACCTTGAGTTCTTGGACAACTTCTCCTGTAGTTGTTAGAGGATCAGCTTCGATGATTGCTCTCAATTGGTCGTTGTCAGCTTCTGATGGCCGGCCACTGCGCTACTCATCTTCAAGGCTCTGGTCTCCTTTGCAAAACTTCTTGAACTACCACTGCACTGTACGTTCCTTAACAGTTCCTGGGCCAAATGCATCATTGATGTTGTGAGTAGTCTCCGTTGCTTTACAACCCATTTTGAACTCCAATAAGAAAATCACTTGAATTTGCTTTTTGTCTACTATCATTTCCATAGTCTAAAATAAATGTAAAATAAACAGCAAGTAATAAATCATTAACATAAAAACACAATGCACATTAAAATGATGTATAAAATAACCACATTTATTTAATAATGTATTTCAATAGCAGACGTCAAATTTCCACAATGCTAAAACCGCATTACTTTTGCGCCAACCTAATATTTAATAGATTCTTTACTCTTTTCTTGAGAATCTTTTCTGAGCTTATAGATGTATATGATTTTTATAGATACAAATTAAAAATGCCACACCTCAACATTTCATGCATTTTTCCAGAATTATGTTCCCCAAACAAGGGTGGCTTTTGTTGTGATATCTAGAAGATTCTCATAACCCATTTTTAAACTTCTGGTGACCTCCTTAGATTAACTGGTTCAGAAAATTGCAGCTCAATCCCTTATGAATAATACTAAATGATCATCTCCCCACTGATTACAAATATACTATAGGAAAAACTAAGAACAAAACAATACTCCTCAGAAAATTGCTGGGGAATACACTAAGTAATTCAAATTCTAGAGTCAAGGTGCAGGAAAGATTTGGCAAGCCATTAGAGAAATTAAATCAAAGTTTCTAGAATCCAGTAAAGAATAGAATTTTTGAAACTACTAAAATTTTCAGTTTTATTCCCATAGCATAATCTAGTTTATTATGCCAGGCATGAAGGTTAAAAACAAAATATTAACTGTTAGAGACACAGAAAGGAGATTCAATACACATATCTCAGAAGAAGACAACAAACACAATAATGATATTGAACAAATATATTTAAAGTGTTCAAGAAAAGTATTTTGAAATTAGAAATAAGAAAAATGAAGATTAGTCTATAGATCAAAATGCCTAGAGAAGTTTGATTCATCGTTTCGACATTAAGACATACTTTTGGGAAGTTATGAGACTTAAAAATGAGTAGATTGATAAAATATGTATACGTATACAATGGAATACTACTCAATTACAAAAAATGATGGTGATCTAACACCTCTTATATTTTCCTGAATAGAGCTTGAGCCCATCCTCTGAAGTGAGGTATCGCAAGAATGGAAGAATAAGCACCACATGTCCTTGCCATCAAACTGGCACTAACTGATCAACACTAAGGTGCTCACATAGTAGTAATATTCATTGGAGGTTAGGGGGTTGGGGGTGGATAAACTCACAACTAATGGGTGTGGTGAGCATTGTAGGAGGGAAAGGGCACACCTCAAATCCTGGTTTGGGTGAGGCAAAGTCATAACAAGTATTAAAAAAAAGAGCAAGAAACTTTGAAAACAGAAAAACAAAATAAAACAAGACACAATCACTTATAAAGAAAAATAATCTAGTTTCTGGTAAAATATTTTTTAAAATGAGTTTTTCATATTACATGATTTCATAATTCTTTTTCTACTCTGAAGAATTATGATTCTATATACATAGTCTATAACCAATAAAAATTGTGTTATTGATATATGCAGTGCCTGGGAACTTTTAAATGATCTTGGTCTACTAACATACCACTCAGAAGGAACACGTAAACATAAATTTTCATTCCCTTCAGAAGAGAAACCCAGATCCTGATAAGAAACCCTCACAACATCAGCCTCAGCCTCCTAGAAATATCCCATTTTGATATTCTCCTGGGGATGGGAAACAGCACAGGGAGATTTGTATATCACCAGCTTAGAGAAAATTGCTCAAAATGGGAAGCGATTTATATTGTTAATAGAGGGAGGGGAGAAAAAAAAGCCTTGAAGACAGGACTTTGAGAAACGTCTAAAGAGGGAAAGAGAAAGCAGACTCAATAACAGAGACAGGAGACATTGGAAAGTAGAAAAGATGATAAAGAGAAAGAAAACAAACAATGAGGGATAGTCAATATAGTTATGCACTATAATGAGCATTAAGATAGTTGAAGGCCTAGTGTATGTGTTTGATTGTTTTTTTTTTTTCTTTTAAATGATTTATTACATGTTCCTAGGGATTGAATGTTTCCAAAGAGCACAGTAGGGAAATCTGAGGGCAGAAAAAGAGGGGAAATAGGAGGCACTGGACAGAAGAGAATTTCAAAGATTCTAATGTTGTTATTTCCATTTCCATTACAAATGTCCCTGGGTAGTATTATTTCCAAACTATATTACTACTAGTTAGCATGACATAATTTTTCAAGTAAAAAAAATTGAAAAGCTTTTTTTCCATCTGATTATATGAGTGCATTACATTCTTCTCTTCTGCTAAGCTATTTGAAGAACTCATCTTTTGCTTTTAAAAAAAATTCCCAAAATAACACATGAATAAAATTAGATTGTGTCATGAATTGAGGTCGCTATATAACACTTTTATTTTGACATTACTTCATACATGGCAGATGTATTGACAACCACACGTATTCTCTCTGTGTGTTCCTCTCTGTCCTTCCCCTTGCTAACATCAGTGTTAGCAAACAGCAACTCTGGTGCTAAGCACTATCCAGCAGGCTCCCCGCAATCTACAGGCAAAACAAAAATCTTTTCTTGCATAGGTGGATAATTAATTAAACACTGGCAAGTTTGTTCTGCTGTTCTTGCTATTAATAAAACTGAAAGGAAAATAATTTAACCTGTAATGATATTTTTCCAGAACAAACAAGGGCCACATGTAAATGAACATTAATGTTAAAGTGCAATCTTATCTGCTCGTCTGTTAGAAAAGTGCTGACATTATTGTGGTAAAAAAAAAATTGCCCTTTGAATTTTTATCATTGTCATGTAGGATTTATTAAACACTGATATAATTTTATTGAGCTAGGTCTTCTCCAAGCAAATTTTATAAGCCCTGACATTTAAGAGCTATGACTTTAAACCAGCCAATGTTGATAAAGTTGATTGTAAAATGTTGGTACTTGTAAAAGAGAAATTAAAAAATTGGATGAGGGAAAGGAAGTAATGTTGAGGGCAGAGGAGGAAAAAAAAAATAACCCCGACTGTTTAGCTCTAGGAGAGATAAAGCTGAGGTAAAACAAGAACTTTTAGTCCCAAAATTATCTAACCCTGGAAGTGTACCCTTATTTAAGAGGTTAAAAAAAATTTTTTAAAAGTAAAAAAAGATGATGAATCAGGTCAGGGTGAAGCAAGTTATGCAAGTCACAGTCATAATCTAACATAAGGTTATCCCATGAAGAAGTAAAATTGTATGATTATTTGTATGTGAGGATGAGGTTGAGGAAACTCCTAAGACTTTTCTGAAATTCTTCATCTTTGATCATCAGTGGTCAGCAATAAGTATTTTAATTACAGTTTCAATAAATTTTTCTTTGATGAGTATCGAAGCTATTTCCTCAGCAGATAATCTCCACGAATAGTGTGATGGAGCAGAAAAAAATGAAAATCTAAAATCAACTTAGGCTGTACCACAAATCTTCTTAAAAATACACCCAGCTCAGGTATCATGTGCTCTTTCACATACTGTGTTGTTTGTACAAATTAGAAGAAAAGCAACTAGACACTAACAACTAAAATCTGTTAAGTCAAGGAAGAAGTGTATGCAGTGCCACTTTCTTTTTTCTTTCTCACTCAATGGGTTCTGTTCCTACCTCTACTTCATTCAAACTAAATGAAGTGATTCATTCAGAACTGAATGAAGTGCCTTCAGTGATTCTTAAAAACTCTCTTTAAAAAACCTCAAGTAGCATTTTCCTTTGAAAGCTTAATTCATGTCAATGCTTCAGTGTCAACTTTTCTTGCCACTTGCAATATATCATATATGCATATATATGTTTATATGTATAAACAAATATTCATATATGTATCTGTGTATATACACACATATATACACACACACTACAGTTATGAAAATTCTGTAAATCATGTGAAAATGAGATATGAAAGTAATTATGTAATAACTTTCTGTAAAAACAAAGCACTTAGAGATAGTTTTTTTCTTTCATAAAGTAGACCAGTCTTCAGAGCTTTCAAGTTGCTGCATGCCCATAATATGTAGTTATTAAAGATTAAAAAAGTTACAAGATAGTATTAGTTTTACTTGAAGAAAGTCTGCCAAATGCCCTAGGAAAGCTTCTGGGGCATTATTTGAATGAAGCCACTATAGTCCCCCAGTCTAATAATCGGTTTCCTGGCTATGATAACACTCACAGAGAGTTATTCTTACAGGAGTTGTGTCATATCACCAATACTCACAAAGACTGATTAAAGAGCCATAATTTCAATTTTACCTTATAATGATCAGTGTAAAGTTTATGATAACAAATGAATGCTGAATTATAAGCATTTTTTTCTCATTCTAAGAAATCTATCTTGAAAGTTAAGTTTTAATCAGCAAGTCAAGAATGAACTCAGGAGAGAATTCGTTTATATTATGTATATGTCAATGACATTCAGCTGTCTACAGTGCAGAATACTTGTATTTTCACAGTGAGAATATATACCTGCTAAGCATATCCTTTCTTAACAATCTATTGAAGAGGACATTTTTTCCTTTGCATATGTGTAAATGGGAAATGCCAAATTTTGCTTCTAACATCCCTACCTTCTTTCATGCTAATTACATCTCATCTTCAAATACTGTAACACAAATAGTTAGACAGAGCCTGTTTTCAGGCCAATTGTCCTTTTGCAAATTATCCTATGTGTACCTATGATTAAGTAAATATTTTATTTTGGTCAACTTACTGCAAATGTTAACTCTTTCATACAATGAAGAGGAAATCAGGGTCAGAAAAGGAGTAGAGTTCTCCTCCAATGTTCTTCCTTTCAATCCCATTAAGACAAACCATTTATTAAAGAATTCCCTAGGCTGGAAGACTTACAAAATGGTCTGACAGCCCTTAGCATATTCTATTTTCTAATTTCATCTATAAACTTCAAGAGACTGATGTATTTAAACTTTTTTCATTAGAAAACTCTTCAAATATAGTGTATTAATGGGGCTTACTAATGCAACAGGAAATGAAATTTTCTTTCTTTTTCTCACTTTAACCTTTCATAATGCAGGACATATACATGGCTAGAACTCTTCACCTAGAGTATGTTAATAGGTATCCTTCTGCTTTAATTAATTGAGTTAGATGCTTCTTCACCTAAGCGAGACTATCTAAATGTGAAACACAATTGCATACTTTTAATTACTATTTTTTAATCTAAAGGACAGTATGAAAATAAAAACTATCTTACAATTAAGGGGTGGAGACAGAAGAGTCATTATAAAGATCAAAGACAGCGAGTAGCATTGTCAAGCCTGGGCTTCTAATTGCTGAGTTAATGAAAACAAGTTATCGAAGATGATTCAACAAGTAATAGACAGTATGACTAGAAGAAAGGTAATCATGTCAGTTATGACTTTTTTTTTTTATTCCAGGGTATTGTGAGGGTACAAACATTATGGTTACACTTTATGTCTTTGCCTCACCCAAGTGTGGGTTAAAGGCATGCCCTTCCCCTCCTACAGTGCTCCCGTGTCCTTTAGTTATGGATTTACTCCCTCCTCCCCCTAATTCCTAAAGAGTATTTCTGCCATGTGATCACCCTAGTGTTGATCAGTTAGTACCAATTTGATGGCGAGTACAAGTGGAGACCATTCTTCCGATCTTGTGATGCCTCACTTTGGATAATGGGCTTAAG